>WOXC01008869.1:0-234597 GCA_011680675.1 Gymnobelideus leadbeateri | reverse complement strand
GCTATGATCAAGGAAAGAACCTAGAAATCACCCTTCAAGAAATTCTCAAGGAAAATTGCCCTGATGTTTTAGATCCAGAGGGCAAAATAGAGGTTGAAAGAATCCACAGATTACCTCCTGAAAAAGATCCCGAAAAGAAAACTCCCAGGAATATTATAGCCAGGTTCCAGAATCCCCAGATTAAGGAGAAAATACTACAAGCAGCCAGGAAGAAACAATTTCAATATTGTGGAAACACAATCAGAATAGCCCAGGACCTGGCAGCTTCTACACTGGGGGATTGAAGGGCATGGAATATGATATTCCAGAGGGCAAAAGAGCTGGGAATGAACCCAAGGGTCACCTACCCAGCAAAACTGAGTATTTTGTTTCAGGGGAAAATATGGTCATTCAGTGGAATAGAGGACTTTCAAGCATTCTTGAGGAAAAAACCAGAATTGAATAGAAAATTTGACATCCAGACACAAGAAGCAAGAGATGCCTGAGAAGGTAATCAGGGAAAAGAAATCAAAAGGAACTTATCAAAGTTGAACTATTTACATTCCTATATGGAAAAGCAATAACTGTGACTGATGATATCTTTCTCACTATGAAAATAATGGAAGAAGGGTGTGTGGTCATATGAATACATATGTGAATGTGTGTGTATATGGTTACAGTTATATATGGATAGAGGGCATAGGTTGAATTTGTTGGGAAGGGAGAATACTCAAGGGATGAAATTATGAGGTGAGAGAGGAAAGTGGCAAGAGGAGATGGGGAGAGACATGGTAGGGTAAACTATCTCATGTAGGGGAAGTGGGTGCAAAGGAGGGGGAGAATAAGGAAGGCTAAAAAGGCAAAACCACATTCACATTGAATTTGGTTCAGGGAGAAAATGACATACATACTAAATGGGATATCTCAACCTGCAGCAGGATAGGGGGAAGGGGGATGAGAGGAGGGATGATGGATGGGAGGGCATCCTTGGGGTGAGGGGAGGTTGGAAGTACCCACTATAGAAGAGGGACAGGATCATGTAGGGAATGGACCAGGTGGGGGGTGGGATGAGTGGGAGGGAATTATAAGCAGCCTTGTACAATATATCTACTATGATAATGTTTTGCATAGCTAGACATGTACAACATATACTGAATTACTTATATCCCAAGAAGGAATGGGTGACAAGGGAGGAAGGAAATGGATCTGAAATTCAAGGTCGTAACATTAAATGTTTCAAATATAAAAAAAAAAAAAAGTAGAATTGGCAGAGACTTATATAAACTGATGCTGGGTGAGCAGAGCAGAACCAGGAGAACTTTGTACACAATTAGACACATTTTATCTGTGACAACTAATTTTGATAGACTGGGCTCCCCTCAGCAATGCAAGGTTATAAGATAACTCCGAAGGACTCATGATGGAAAAGATTACGTATATCCAGAGAAAGAATTACAGAGTCTGAATGAAGATTGAAGCAAACTACTTGCTCTCTTTTTTCTTTTCTTTTGTTTCTTCTTCCTTATTATTCATTTCATGGGTTATAATTCTTCTTTACAACATGACTAATGTTTAATGTGAATGTATATGTAGAACCTATATAGGATTGCATGCTACCATGGGTGAGTGGGTGGGAGAAAGGTTGGGGAGAAAAGTTGGAACTCAAAAACTTGTGGAACTGAATGTTGTAAACTAATAGTAAATAAATTAAGAAAAAAAAAAACAATAAAAAGTAGAGTTGGCCAAATGGAAAAGGAGGTACAGAAGCTAATTGAAGAAAAGAATTCCTAAAAAATCTGAATTGGGCAAGTGGAAACTAATGACTACCATAAGCTTGGAAGAGCTTGGACAATAGATCTAGGAGAGATAATTTAAGAATTATTGGACTACCTGAAAGCCATGATCAAAATAAGAGCCTGTATAGCATCTTTCAAGAAATTATTACGGAAAACTGCCTTGATATCCTAGAACCAGAGGGTAAAATAGTCATTGAAAGAATCCACCAATAAGAGATCTCAAAATGAAAACCCCAGGGAATATTGCAACCAAATTCCAGAATTATCAGGTCCAAGAGAAAATACTACAAACAGTCAGAAAGAAACAATTCAAATATCAGAGAGCCACGGTCAGGATTACACAGGACTTAGAAGCTTCTATATTAAAGGTGCAGAGGGCTTGGAATATGATATTACAGAAGGCAAAGGAGATTGAATTACAAGCAAGAATCAACTATCCAGCAAAACTGAGCATAATCTTTCAGGAGAAAAGATGGATATGTGATGAAATAGGGGACTTTCAAACTTTCCTAATGAAAAGAGCAGGGTTGAACAGAAAATTTGATCTTCAAATACAAGATTCAAGAGAAACATAAAAATGTAATCTGGAAAGAAAAATTTTATTTAATAAGGTGTGTATATATATACACATATATGATTTTTACATCCCTACATTGGAAAATGGTACTTGTAATTCTTGAGAACTGTGTCTTTATTAGGGCAGTTAGAAGGGGTATACGTAGACAGAGAGTATAGGTATAAGTTGACTTTGATATAATGCTATAAAAAATTAAGGAGTGAAAAAAAGGATTGTACTGGGAGAAGAGGAAAGGGGGAAACAGACTAGAGTAAATTACATTACGTGAAGAGGTACATAAAACCTATTACAGAAGGAGGAAAGAAAGGACGGGGTGAGCATTGTTTGGACCTTACTTTCATTGGATTTGGGTCAAAGAGAGAATAACATACACTCAGTTGAGTATAGAAATTTATTTTATCCTAGAGGGAAGTAGGAGATAAAAGAGAAAAGAAAAGGGAGGGGATCAGATAGAAGGGAGGGCAAATTGAGGGAGATGGCGGTCAGAAGCAAAACACTCGTGAGGAGGGAGAAGGTGAAAGGAAAGAGAAAAATATAAATGGGGAAAAAATAGGATGGAGCAAAATACACAGTAATTATAAATGTGAATGTGAATGGGATGAACTCTCCCATAAAATGAAAGCAGATAGCAGAGTAGATTAAAAACTAGAATCCTACAATACATTGTGTACAAGGAACATATTTGAAGCAGCACACACAGAATAAAGGTAAAAGACTGAAGCAGTATATATTATATTTCACCTGAAGTTAAAAAAAACAGGGGTAGTAATACTGATCTCAAACAAAGTAAAGGCAAAAACAGGTCTAATTGAAAGAGATGAGGAAAGAAACTACATCTTGCTAAAAAGTACTATAGACCAGCACTTCTTAAACTGTGCATGGTGGCAAAAAATTTGGCAATAGCAAGTTTTCTGAATGCTCAACAACCAAAAATTAATTCAAAATCAAACATATAATGAATCTGAGGTATTTCAGACAGTGCTTATCCCTGATGCATCACAATTTCACTGCAGCCTTGGTTCTGAATACAAAGAATGTTCACTTTGCACTGCATATGCTGCCATGCTACACATCGCTAGCAAATGCTGCTGAAATGTGAAAAGTGATCACAGGTGGAAAAGGTTTAAGAAGCCCTGCCATAGACAACAAAGTAATATCAATACTAAACATATGCACCAATTGGTATAGCATCCACATACTTAGAGGACAAGTTAAGTGAGTTATAGGAAGAAATAGACACCAAAACTATATTCATGAGGGGCCTCGACCCTCCTTTCTCAGAACTAGATAAATCTAACCATGAAATAAGCAGTAAAGAAGTTAAGGAGGTAAATGGAATTTTAGAAAAATTAGATATGATATACATCTGGAAAAAATAGAATGGGGATAGAAAAGAATATACCTCTTTCTCAGTAGTGTATTGGCACCTACACAAAAAATATTGACCATACATTAGGGCATAAAAACCTCACAATCCAATGCAGAAAGGCAGAAATATTAAATGTATCCTTTTGAGATCATAATGCAATAAAAATTACATGTAAAAAAGGGCCATGGAAAGATAAACTAAAACTTAATTGGAAACTAAGTAATCTAATCCTAAAGAATGAGTTGATCAAAGGACAAATCATAGAAACAATCAATTTCATCAAAAAGAATGACAATAATGAGACAATATACCAAAACTTATGGAATACTGGGAAAGTAGTTCTTGGGGGAAATTTTCTATCTCTAAATGTTTACATGAATAAAATAGAGAAAAAGGAAATCAATGAATTGGGCATAAAAGTAAAAAAGTTAGAAAAAAGAACAAAATAAAAAATCTCAAGTTAAATACCAAATTAAAAATTCTTAAAACCAAATGAGAGGTTAATAAAATTAAAATTAAGAAAACTAAACTAATAAATAAAACTACGAACTGGTTTTCTGAAAAAAAAAACAAATAAAATATGTAAATCTTTGGATAATTTGATTAGAAAAGAAAAAAATTAAATTAAAGTATCAAAAATGAAAAGGGTGAATTTATCACCAATGAAGAAAAAATTAAAGCAATAATTAGGAACCATTTTGCCCAAGTGTATGCCAATAAATCTGACAATCTAAGTGAAATGGATGAATATTAAAAAAAATAAATTGCCCAGACTAACAGAAGAGGAAATAAAATACATAACCCCATTTAGAAAAATAAATTGAAGAAGCCACCAATGAACTCCATGAGGGGGAAAAAAACCTCTAGGGCCAGATGGATTTGTAAGTGAATTTTGCCAAACATTTAAAGAACAATTAATTCCAATACTATATAAACTATTTGGACAAATAGAGTCTTACCAAATTCTTTTTATGGCACAAACATGGTGCTGATACCTATGATGCTGATACCTAAACCAAGAAGAGTGAAAACAGAGGAAAAAAAATTATAGACCAATTTCCCTGATGGATATTGATGCAAAAATTTTAAATGAAATATTAACAAAGAGATTATGTTAATTTGTCACTAGGATAATGTACTATATATATATATATATATATATATATATATATATATATATATATATAGTGGGATTTATATCAGGAATGCAAGATTGGTTCAATATTGGGGAAACTATCAGTATAATTGACCCTATTAATAATAAAAACTAACAAATCATATGATTATCTCAACAGATGCAGAAAAAGCTTTTGGCAAAATACAGCACCCATTCCTATTAAAAACACTAGAGAGCATAGGAATAAATGGAGTTTTCCTTAAAATGATAAGTAGTATCTATCTAAAATCATCAGCAAACATTATATATATTAGGAACAAGCTAGAAGCTTTTCCAGTAAGATCAGGAGTGAAACACAGATACCAATTATTACCACTATTATTCAATATTGCACTAGAAATTTTAGCTTTAGCAATAAGAGAAGAAAAAGAAATGTAGGGAATTAGAATAGGTAGTGAGGAAACAAAACTATCATTCTTTGCAGATAATATGAGTGTGTACTTAGAGAATCCTAGAGAATCAATTAAATCAACTAAAAACTTCTTGCAATAATTAACAACTTTGGCAAAGTTGCAGGATATAAAATAAACCATAAACCAGCAACATTTCTATCTAATACTAACAAAGCCCAGCAGCAGGAGATAGAAAGAGAAATTCCATTTAAAATAACTATAGACCATATAAGATATTTGGGAGTCTGCCTGCCAAGACAAACCCAGGAACTATATGAACACAATTAGAAAGCATTTTTTTTTTCACATAAATCAAGTCAGATGTAAACAATTGGAAAAATATCAATTGCTCATGTGTAGACTGAGCTAATAAAATAAAACAGTTCTTTTCTACATTAATTTACTTATTCAGTGCCATACCAATCAGATGGTCAAAAAGTCATAGGGCTAGAAAAAATAAGAAAATTCATTTGGAAGAACAAAAGATCAAGAATATCAAGGGAATTAATGAAAAAAATTCAAAGGAAGGTGGACTAACTGTAACAGGTCTAACATTATATTATAAAGCAGCAACCATCAAAACTATTTGGTGCTGGCAAAGACATAGAGTGATAGATCAGTGGAATAGGTTAGGTACACAAGACAGTAGTTAAAGACTATAGTAATCTATTGTTTGATAAACCTAAAGACTCCAGCTTCTGGGATAAGAACTCACTATTTGACAAAAACTGCTGGGAAAACTGGAAAATAGTATGGCAGAAACTAGGTAGGCATAGACCCACATATCACACCGTGTGCCAAGATAAGGTCAAAATGTGTACATGACAGTAAGGGTGATACTATAAGCAAATTAGGAAAGCAAGGGATAGTTTACCTGTCAGATCTATGGACAAGGGAAGAATTTTGACCAAACAAGAGAGAGAGAGAGAGAGAGAGAGAGAGAGAGAACATTATGAAATGCAAAATGGATAATTTTGATTACATTAAATTAAAAAAATAGTTTTTACACAAAGTCAGTGCAACAATATTAGAAGGAAAGCAGAAAACTCAGAAACCATTTTTACAGACAGTGCTTCTGATAGAGGCCTCATTTCTAAAATTTATAAAGAACTGAATCAAATTTATAAGTGTACAAGTCATTACACAATTGATAAATGGTCAAAGGATAGGAGCAGGCATTTTTTAAATGAAGAAATTAAAGCTGTCTATAGTCATATGAAAAAAATGCTTTAAATCACTATTGATTAGAGAAATGCAAATCAAAACAGCTCTGAGGTACCACATCACACTTATCAGATTGGCTAACATAGCAAAACAAGAAAATGATAAATGTTGGAGATGTGGGGAAATTGGAATGCATTGTTGGTGGAGTTGTGAAATGATCCAAACATTCTGGGGAACAATTTGGAACTATGCCCACAATGCTTTAAATAGTGAATACCCTTTGATCCAACAATACCACTACTAGGTCTGTATCCCAGAGAGATCATAAAAAAGGGAAAAGCACCCCCACATACAAAGATATTTATAGTAGCAATTTTTGTGGTGACAAAATTTTGGAAACTGAAGGGATCTCCATCAATTGGGGAATGACTGAACAAATTATGGTATATGAATGTAATGGAATACTATTGTGTTATGAGAAATAATGAGCAGGTGGATTTCAGAAAAAAACCTGGAAAGACTTATATGAACTGATGTTGAGTGAAGTGAACATATCCAGGAGAACATTGTACGTAGTAACAGCAACATTGTGTAATGATCAACTATGATAGACTTAGCTCCTCTCAGCAATACAGTAATATAAGACAATTCCAAAAGATAATGGAAATGCTACCCATATGGACAGAAAGAACTATGGAGTCTCAATGCAGACAGAAGCATACTATTTTCCCTTTATTTTGTTTTTTCTTTCCCATGGTTTTTCCCCTTTTGTTCTAATTCTTCTTCCACCATGTGACTAATGTGGAAATGTTTACTATGATTGTAAATATATAAACTCTATCCGATTGCTTGCCGTCTTGAGTTGGGAGGGGTGGGAGAACAAATTGGAATTTGAAATCTTATAAAAATGAATGATGAAAACTATCTTTACATGTAATTGGAAAAAATAAAATACTATTAAGTGGGAAAAATAAATAGGAAAGGAGGTTCTACATAAATGTATGTGTGTGCATATATATGCAGTACATGCAACTTCTTTTTTAAAGTTTATATATGAAGTCTAACATCTTAGGATCAACAGAGTCCTAGTTATCTATCTGAGTTAAAGGTTATACCCTTCTGAGTTAAAGCTCCCTTAGATGTATTTTTAAAATGTTTCACTGATAATTTTTTCTAATTTTTTTGTATCACTATCAGTAACCTTCACAATTCTCCACCCACCTCAACCAAAATACTTTTTGGAGCAAATAAGTATAGTCAAGCCAAACAAATGAACATATCAAAAAGTTCATACCATTCTGTACCTGCCATCTACCACCTTCCTAACAAGAGGTGGGAAGCATTCTCTATTCTGGAATTGTAATTGGTCAGCAAATCAAAGAATTTGTAATGTAAAGAAACATCAGAGATCACCTGTATCCAACCCTTACTGCTACAGCTGAGTATGAAGAGGATACTTTGCTTGTGACCATACCAACATATCAGACCAGAATGGGGATCAAGAAGGCAGGCAGCCAGTGTAAAATGACTGATAAGCTTTTGGGGATGGAGGGAGACAGCTCCTTAGCATGCCCTGTATTTGCTTTCTAATCTGATACTGACTTGGCCAGACTTCCTGCTCTGCTACTAGTTTCCTGCTTCTGTCTCAACCTCCTTCGATCATGGTGCTTGAAAGAAATTCTGATCTTTGACTGGCCTTGACTTTTCATTTATACTTGCTTGGATCCTGATTCCAAGGATGCCCTTTGTTACAAGAGGGCATTACCGTTCTCTCACTGGTGCTCGGACTAATCACTGGCATGTGACTTCCATCGTCTAGGAAGGATGAAAACAGCTATATCAGCTCTCTTATTTTACAAACAGCTGATGGCAGGGACTCCCCTAAATTCCCACAATCCCTGCATTATAGCAGTAGCTGAGTGATTCTGTCTTTGAGCCTCAGTTTCCTCATCTGTGCAGTAGTGATCACAAGACTTGCTTGTCCTTCCCTTCCCTTCCTTCCCCCTTCCCCCTCTCTTTCCCCCTCTCTCCTCCCTCCCTCTCCTTTTCAAAAAGAAATTAGCAGTAGTGTCAGCTAATCAAAAGCCAAGTCTCCATGTTGGACCAGAGCATTTTGAGCTAAAAAGCATCTTAAAAGTCATCTAATCCAACGTGCTCATTAAAAAATTTTTTTTTCCTTTGGAGGGCAGTTGGGGTTAAGTGACTTGCCCAAGATCACATGGCTAGTTTTTTGTGTTAAGTGTCTAAGGCTGGATCCAAACTCAGGTCCACCTGACTCCAGGGCTGGTGGTCTATTCACTGTACCACCTAGCTGCCCTCAACCTGCTTATTTTTAAAGATGAGAAAACTTAGTGAAGTGGTTTGTCTCAAAGTCATGAGGGTAGTGATTAGGAGAGTCAGGAGTTGAATACAAGTCTTTTGTTACCATTATACCAGAGTTGCCCCAGCAGTCCTCTATGTGAAGTGGTGTATTGGCCTGATTCTTCATTAAAAAGAATGTGTCATATTATTAATAAGAGGGTAGATCTTTCCCTTTCTCTGATCTATTTCAGAAAATATTAGAAACTCACTTGAGCAATTTTCTTTCTACCTGAATTTGGGGTTAGGTACAGTGGAGGATGGTTGATAAAGGTCTACGACAGCAAAATGCTGGTGGAAAAGAATAGGGAGGGAACAAGATGATAATGGAATCCTTTCCTAGCAGTTCCCTGCACCAGGAGAATATTGGTATTAAAGAGATGAACTTTTGCAACACATGCTAACTTGAAATTTTTGCAAACATCATGTAATTTCCCAAGTACAATCCAGACTGATTTCCTTCTACCTCTAAATATCTAGTCCAACTTATTATCAGTCTGTGCTGTTTGAGACAGCTAATTTAGAAAGACTTCCTGTCCATTTGGATGTATGCAAAGCTTATTTTTTTCATCCATTTTGTTTTTCTGTGATATTATTTCTAGATAATATTGGGTTAAATATGCATAAACATACACATGTTTGGGTTAGTTCTCTGTCAATGTCCATATATAAATATGTATCCATATGTACACACATTTATATAATACACATATATGTATGTGGGAGAGTTATTGTGATTTGGAGAGTTACATAGAATTTGTGAATGTGTGTATCTATATATAGATATAGTTACTCTCTATTTATTAGAATGTAAACTCCTTGGAGGTGGATAACTGTCTTGACCTTTATATATTTATCACCAGTGCTTAGCACAGTGATTGGAACATAGCAAATGCTTATGAAATGCTTTTTGCCTTCAGTTAAGTCATTTAAACCATTGTGAAATGCACTGAGGGGATTTTGCAGTGTTCCAGGTTTTAATGAATTTAACATGACACTATCCAAAGAAGACTATTCAGAGAATCAACAAGAAATCCTTCTTTTCTTTGGACCTCCTACACAACATCTTTCATGATGTCTTTACAAACACCTTTTGTTAATATCATACTTGATGTCAACACTCAGGAGATCATTAAACCGTCACCTCTGCAGTCACATCTGTCATGGACTGTTGTGAGATTTTGATGAGCACATGAGAGACACCTTATCTGAGGAGAGCCTTCAAGGCTTCATTTTCCTCTACCAAGTCAAATGCTTTCTTAAAATCAATAAAAAATAAATGCAGCAAGATGTTGTATTCTCTCTACTTCCCAGTATATTGTATGAGTGTAAAGACGTGGTTTGCTTTGGAAAAGTCCACTCCAAAAGACTTTCTGTTTCCTTCTCATATTTTTATTGAAGATTCTGTTCTCAACATTTACCTAGACCATTAACACAATCTTTTTATTTTATTTTGTTGTGAGGCAATCCAGATTAAGTGATTTACCCATGGTCACACAGCTAGTTAAGTGTCAGATATCAGATTTGAACTCAGGTCTCTCTTGATTCCAGGACTGGTGCCCTATCCACTATACCACCTAGCTGCTCCAGGAAGTTGTTTTATTATAAAGGGGAAAAAAGACATATGAATCAGTAATTACAGGATCTTTATTTTTTACAAAAAGCACCATCTGTGATTTTTGCCACTCCTTTGGACTATTCCCCTTTTAGAACTTTCTTTAGAATCAATCATTGAGTTTGATTAAAAATATGTTGTTACAAAAAGTTTCTTCTGTATGTTTTTTGTTTAGGTTTTAGGCATTCTTCCTGACTTTATCTTCTTTAAACTCTTGCCATTTCTTCACATAGTGCTTCAATGAGAGGGTTAGACAAAATGACCTCTTAGCTTCACTTTAACGGTAAACTGATGAACCTATGAGAACCCTAAACTCTTTAGGTTAATTATAACAAGCTGGAAAGGATTCAAATATAGACCTCATGAAGGACTATATGTCTGTTGCCTGAGCAATAGTCTGGCTAAATTTGTAGTGCCTCATCATCAGGTTGACTGCAGTAGGACAAAATTTTAGGCTGTGGAAGTTCTCAGACAAAGACTGAGGGCAATTTGTAAAAGAATATTCAACATGAGGAAATAATAACTAATAATACCACCTAACATGTAGTTCTTTAAGTTTTGTCAAGAACTTTACAAATATTATCTCATTTAACCTCACAACAACCCTATGAGGTAGGTCCTATTATTACCACCATTTCACAGATGGGTAAACCGAGGCAGACAGTGGTTGAGTGACTTGCCCAGGATCACAGCTAGCAAGTGTGTGAGACTGAATTTGAATTCAGGTCTTCCTAACCCCAGGCCCAGTGCTCTATTCACTATACCACTTAACTGCCTGAAATCATATATTTTTGAGGTACTGAAGAATAGAATGCTTTAGGCACACAATCAAGCTGGTTTTTTTTAGATCCTGGTATGTGCCAAGTACTGTGCTCATAACTGTTCAGGATATGTACAAAGTACCTGATAAGATCCTCCAAGGAGCTTAAAATCTGGTTGAGGAGACAAAAGTAACACATGAAATAATTAAGGAATATAACAATGAGGACTGGTAATAATTTTTTTCTATTTGTAGAGACTTTCGTCCAGGCTTCCTCTAATTTTCTGATTCTGATCTAACTTTCTGGCCACACCACTCTACACTGTCTCCTTCTCTTTCTTAGGCTTGGAAACACTCTTGATTCCGCTTCAATGAATTATCTCAAATCTTACTCTTACTACACCTGTATTTTATCTGTGAACTGCCAACATCAACATCCAACCAATGTCTGATCCAATAGCCCAATGGGCAGATCCCCAGAGGTCCCCTCTCTGGTAGTTTTGTTCATTCTGGGTCAATTCAGAGTCTTTGGAGAGGTGAGTTTTGGTGAATGGGGTGACCAATGTGGTAACTGCTCCTTGGTAACTTGTCCCAATTCTAGGGAGGAACATCTGGGAAAAAGAATTCCAAGTTTCTTGCTGAAGTCAGGTTTCCTAGACACTTGCAGAACAGCTGATATTGGCTTTCTCTCTTAGTTTAACAATAGCATGTTGCATCCTGTCATTGGCATTTGTCCTTTCAGGGCATGTTTTAATTATGCAGATAACCAATAGATGAAAATGTTTTATAACCTCTGGAAACTGAATTTCATATTTCATTAAATCAGAATGTTGCTGCTATAAGGCTTCTGTTTCATGGAAACTGCAAATGCCTTGCCTCTAAGTAGACTTTAAGCTTCATTCCTTTCTTTAATCATGCAACACCTAAAGGAGTTTGAAATTGATTTTTCCCCCCATCCCTCTGATGCCACAGAACCAGGCACCTTTTAAGTATTCTCCCTTAATGAAAGATAAGGTCAGCCCCCTTGTTATATGGAATGTTGCAAATATAAAGAGAAATAGTTTTGGCTTGGTATTCTAGCTAGCTACAACCTCCCTGTCAACTGCACTGAACCAACCTCTAACCTGTGAGTGGCTAGAACCAAACAGAGCAGGTTAGAGACAGGAGAGTCAGAAATCAAACAGAAGTTTAATTAGAAAGTGAGGCACATGGCTTGCAAGCAAGGACACATGTGCTAGGCCGTGCCCCCCGTGGGGGGACCCGCTTTAATGTGGCCAAATCTCAATAATCATATCTATTGCTATGCAGCAACCTGTAGCCCTGCCAATGAGGGCTAATAGCAACAACGAGACAAGTTTGGTGTGTAGCAGGGCTTCTTGACATGAGCCTAGCTACTTGTTCGAGCTTGTCCAATGCTTGTCCCAGCTCAGAGAGCACCTGGTGCTGGTCAAAGCAATACAATAATTATGTGATTCTGCCAGAGGGTGAGATCATCCAGAGAGAGAGAGTAAAGGATTGTTGTTATGCAAAACTCAGGGCACAGCTTGCTTTCTGGTCCTTAACTCTGGAAAACAGGGTCTCTCCTTAATATCTTGATATCCCACAGGCTATTTTCAAATGGCAACATTTCAAATAAACCTTCAACTGCCATCTAGTTTTAATATCGATGAATATTCCAAATAAGTTATTGGGTTTCTGGGCAAAAGAAAATAAACTCCTATTGCACCATGGAGTCTAGAAATCATCTTCTTTAAGAACTTTGGGTCTTGGTTTGGCCTTTTATTAATGAGTTGGTTGATATTTTAATGTCATTTATGGGGGGGGGGCCTTCAATCAGATCTCTTAATGATTTCGGTTTTTTCAAAAAAGTGTTTCACAATTCTCATCAGCTTCATTCTTCCACCTGAGATGAGAATAGTAGAAATTCAATTATATTTATAAGACATGCCAAGCTTTGAAGTATGATTTTTGGTAGGCAAAGATGCTTAGCAATTATCATCCTCTGGTTTTTTTTTTGCCTAGAATGCAAAGTCATCTTTGATGATCTCCTGTCTCTTTATTTTCTGCAATGGCTTTGTGAGGTTTCAATCTCTATTCTTCCTCTGGCCATATCTCCTTGACCAGTCCTCCCTACTACATGGTCTCTGAGCAGCAGGAAATCATCCTTCTCCCCCTCCCCCAATTTGAGTTGTGCTTTGTTTTGTCTATTATGGACTCAACATGTTATTCTGTGTTATTCTTTGTGCATGTTTCTTACTGTCCTCTTCCATCATAGACTATTTTGCATACATCTCACAAAACACAAGAGCTTCATTACTAAGTTTGAATTTATAATATATGAATGACCCAGAGTCCTTGAGGAACTCCTTTATATAGTTCCAGTGACCTTTCCAGTCTTCCATGTCTTGACTCTTACCGTCACCAGGCATTTTCTCAGTCAGCAGCTTAGTATTATTACTCATCCAGTAATGAGAAGTAGTGGTTGTAGCTGATAAGTAAATAATGCTTTAAGTTTTTCCAAGCACTTTACCTATGTCACTTCATTTTATCTTCACTACAACTGAGGGTAGGTAATATCCCCATTTTGTTGATGAGGAAGCTGAGGTTCAAGTGACTTGTCCAAGATCATAAAAGCTAGAACAATGATGGAACTGAAACAATCAGCTTCTTGGAGGTGTGTTTTTCATGTTTATTTACCTTCATATTTGTACCAGGAGCTTGAGAAGCAGTATGGTCTAATGGATAGATAGAGAACTGGCCCTAATGCCAGGAATACCTAGGCTTAAGTCCTGTCTCTGACATACTGGCCATGTGTATCAGAGTATGTCAGTTAATCTCTCTAAAAACTCTTTAAAGTACTGGTCTGCACTGGGAGAGGGAGTTGCCTCATCCAGTAGTTTCCTTTGCCAATGAGATTATAGATATTTCCCCTATGCCTTATCTCCACTAGCACCTGGCACAGTACTTTGTACCGTAGGTTATCATCCTTGGCTCTTCCCTTCCTCTTATTCCCTGTGGCCAATTAGTTGACACATGCTAAAGATTTCACCTCCAAAATATCTCTTATCTATCCTCTTCCCATTTTCACTGACACAATCCTAATTCAGGCCATCAATACCTCTCACCTGAACTTTTGTCTCTTAAATGGTCTTTCTTCATCCATTCTCTTTCCCTGCCTGCAATCCATTCTTTTTATTGCTGCATATCTCTGATCATGTCATTCCCCATTCAGAAGTCTTTAAAAGCTCTCCATTGCCTACTAAATAAAATACAGACTCCTTAGTAAGGCTTTATACAGCCTGCTGCCTAACTTCCTATCTTTATTACTTAGCACTGTCCTTCATATTCATACACAGTCTCTCTCTTTTTTCTTTTTCTTTTTGGAGGCAATTGGGGTTAAATGACTTGCCCAGAGTCACACAGTGGGTAAATGTCTGAGAGCAGATTTGAGCAAAGGTCCTCCTGACTACAGACCCAGTGCCCCATACATACTTTATTAAGGATGAGCTGGATCACTCACTATCCCCTGATCTTGATTTACTCCTTATAGCCTCAGTGTCTTTTCCCTGTCATTCTTCATGTGCAGAATGAACTTTCACTGTCTTTCACTCACCCCCAACTCCCCTACCCCTTCTGCTATTTCTCTATGGTAAGGATTTTTTCCCCCTGCCTTTAAGACACACTTTAGGAACCACCTCCTCTGTGAATTTTTTTCTGATTTCTCCCGTCTCCTGAAGCTGGAAATAATTTCTCATTCTTCAAATCCCTCCTTCTATCCACTAGATCACTCTACTTCTCTAGGCTTATAATAGTTGCCAATGAAATGCTGCAGAAGTTGAATTGATTTCAAATTGCTTTAAGAGTACTCCTATAGAGAGGGGAAAAGGTGAGAGGAACCTTTTCTTAGAACTCTGTTATACCATTCTGCCTTCTGTTAGAACTCTTAGACCATTCTACCGAAACCATAAGCTTTGCCAGTGAAATGGGTCAATATAAAAAAGTATGGAACTGTTTTATTCCATGCCTGATCTGGATGCATTACATACAGTTTGCTGCTCTGAGTATCCCACGGTTGCTGGTATGTAGCCTCCTGCTCTCCTCCTCATTTAATCAACCTGCAATCTTTACTAGGACTTTAAAAGGATGGTTGTGGGGGGATGAGGACTGGAGAAAGAACAGAAAAGATATCATTGAGTAATGGTCCTTTGGCATGCTTGGATGTTTATCATGTGGAGATGGATGGGATTTTGCTCCCCAGAGAAGTGGGAAGGATTAGAATTAGGATGGAGCAGATGGTTATGCTAAGGAGTTAGAGGAAAACATTCGTTAAAGGCCTGGAGGAAACCTACAGGGGTCTAATAAGTGGCTTCAGTGTCTGGTGTAATTGCCACCAGCAGGATGGATGGTAGTTGAATGATTTGGGTTGAGGAAGACAGCCAAGTGGAGAGAATTCTGGCAGGCTTAGCAGCTCACCATCATCTCCACCCCTGCAGGTGTTTAATTCTAGCTCCCCAAGAAATGTGATGATGAGCGGAAGGCTCATCTCTCAACCTACACTACTTGTGCTCTTGGAATGGCCACCCCTCTCCACCTATTCTTATCCTCCTTCAGAATCCATTCTTTTTGAGTGAATGGTCAATCATTTCCCATCTTCTCTGCGATTCCTTCCCAGTCTATAGTGATCTAACTCTCCTTGCTCTGAATTTCTGTAGCTCTTACTGTCTGGACCACTTACTTGTCTCTTAGCATATATTGCTTTTATTATTAATTTTTTAGGTCAGTTAATACATATTTATTAAGTACTTACCATGTGCCAAGCACTGTGCTAAGCACTGGGAATACAAAAAGAGACAAAAGAAAATCCCTTCGCTCAGGAGCTTACAATCTAATGGGAGAGACAGCTAACAAAAATATGTATAAACAAGCCATATTCAGGATCAAGGGGAAGTATATAGGAGAGGGAAGGCAGAAGAATCAAGAGAGCCTGAGAAAAGCTGCCTGTAGAAGACAGGATTTTAGTTGGGATTTGAAGTCAACTGAGTCAGTAGGTGGAGATGAGGAAGGAAAACATCTGAGGCATGGGGAATAGCCAAAGAAAATGCTGAGAGATGGAATGGTTTGTTCATGGAATAATGAGACTGGTGTCATTGGATTGAAGAGTATGTGGGGAGAGGGAGTAAGGTGTAAGAAGGCTGGAAAGGTAGGAGAGGGTTAGGTTATGAAGGGCTATCAATGCCAAACAGAAGGTTTTGTATTTGAATCCTCAGGCAATAGGTAGCCCCTGGAATTTATTAATATGGGGAAAGGGTAACATGGTTGGACATCTCCTCTGCCTCTCCTCTAGACCATAAACTCCTTGAAGGCAGAGATCATATCTTTTACTTATTTCTTTTACATATTGTTATTTTATTTTATTTATCTTGTTCACTTTAGTGCTTGGCATAGTTCCTTGAATATAGTTGATGTCTACTGTTCATTTATAGTTATTCATCTGTTTTGATATAATGATTTGAAATGCTAGAATTCTGTTTCAGTCTCAAATTTTGTTTCCTTATTCTCTGCTCAGATATTATAGCTGCTGTGCTAGTTAATTGTGGAACTAGGCTGCTAGGTGACTGGGGAAGGAGGGGAGGGAGCTGCCATTTGCTTTAAATGAATTGTGATTGATAGATCTACTCATGCTCACTCTCTGAGAACACAATGAAGTATCATGGAGTTTAAATGACAGCTGCTAAGGTCACTGGAAACTAATTTGACCTTTCTTTCCCCTCACATTATGTAAGTAAGTTATCATGCTAAACATACACTCTCTCAACATAGAGAGGTAAGCAGTTTCAATAGGCTGCATCTTGTAAGCATTAGTGACTCCTAAAGACACTGTAGGTGGAATCAAAAGATATTAGAGCTGAAATGATCTTTAGAAATCATTTAATTCAACTGCCTTATTGAGAGATGAGCAAACTATAGGTTGAAGGTTCCTCCCAGTTTTAAATTTATGATCATATTATCCCATGGAGCTAGACAAATAGATTAATTTATTCAAGGCAAACCCAGTGGCAGAGAGACTAGAATCTAGGACTCCCAATTCAGTGTTTTTTTTTCCTATGATAGCTAAATGAAAAGGAAGGTACAGAAGGTATGTAGGTGTGTTTAAAGGTCAACTAACTTTGAAATCAGGTAGGATGAGGCATAGTGTAACTTAAGAAAAGAGTGAAATAGAGAGAAAAGGAATATATACATCTGATACCAATCCATGATGTGTGGTGCCCAAATTGATATTTGGCTTACAGCATAGTTCCAACTTAAAGCAGAGCCCCTTATCATGTTCAGAGTAGCTTCATTGACTTTAACCACTCTCAAACTTGAGGAAATAAACTATTGCCTCTCTAGGAGCAGAAAGGAAATCTCACAATTTCAGGAAGATGTGTTTTCTGAGCCATATAGTTAATTAGGAGTAACTGATCTTGTTAATTCCATTCCATTGTAATGTCAATAGGATGTCCACTACCTTAACCCCAGAAGAGAAAGAGATGTACAACTAGAGGACCCTGCCAAACACTAAAGGCATAGAATATCCCAGGGCTGGCTTATTTTGGGTTATTAGATCAGTCACTTTGTCTAAGATAAGAGATGTCATGGTACAATGCAAAGAACCATGAATTTTGATCAAAGGCACTGAGGTAGAATTCCAGCTCTGGTACTTACTGAATTTGGACAAGCCATTTAACATCTCTGTGCCTCAGTTTCCTTATCTGTAAAATAAAGAGGAGATTGGACTAGATGGTTTCCAATGTCCCTTTCAACTCTAAATCTTTGATCCCATTTAAGGAACATTCTTGACTATCTTAGCACATACAAAGGTTCACAGAGATGTTCAAGCTAGGTAGGACAAGGTTATCTCAATGTCATATTTGCAAAATGCTTTATACTTCTCAAAACTTTTTCATAGATATCATCTCTCATTTGGTCCTCAAAACTACTCTGTGAAGTAAGATAAAGGATTTCTTCATATTTCAAGGAAGAAACAGATTCAGAGAGATCCAGTGATTTAATCAGGCTTATATAGCTAATAAGTGACAAACCTGGAACTTGAATTTAAGTCTTTTCTACTGGGAGAATTAGAATTGTTCCCTAAGGCTTTCATAGCCTCAAGAAGATAGGCTAGAGGTTCATTTCCATCTTTTATATTCACGTTAGGAAAGATCCCTTCAGAATCCCCTCATGGCCTCTTTAACACCTACACATATGAGCCTTTGCTGGGTCATGGAGACTGTGCATTTCTGACATGAATATCTAGGTATTGATTGGCTAAAGGAGTGATGGGAATTGCCTATTACTTAAATGAGTGGCTATCGTTGAGACAAGTAAGATATCCCACATATTTTCCCCATCTTCCAATGATTCTTTTAAATTTGAATTGATTTTTCATTTAGAATCACTTTATCCTCAGGTATTTCACTGGTAAGGACAGAAAAATGCAAGTTCATTCTTTTGTGGGTGCATTCCTTGGTTCCACTTTATTTTTCTTTTGATTTAGTGTTTGTTTTCTTTTCATTTAGTGCTTTGAGGGAATAGAGGTGAAGCTGGCAGAACAGTTTTCGGGTTCAGGATCAGAGGTGAATTACTTCTTTTAAAAACATAGATTAACATTGAGAGTTTATGCCTTTATATTAACTATATTTTCCTCTGTATACCTCTCACTGCTCCATCTCAGTAATTCATCTCTTATAGCAAGAATTTTTTTTAAAAGAGGAAAAAAAATTCAAGCTGAATTAATTCTATGGTAACAGGGAAAATCCCCAAACTCATTGCTTCTGGGCAGTTTCTCTTAGCGTCAGTGGTCCTTCTTCTCTGCTGCAAGGGTGAAAAAATGTACTGTATACAGAGTCTCTAGGCTACTGCCCACACACATATCTGGCTACCTTCTAAAAAAGTCCCAACTTTTGCAGGAAACCCAGCACCCAAGTAAGAGAAACATGAGAAACGTGACTGTTTTCAGACCAGCTCGACTTTCTCCTCTATGACTCACTCTAAGAGTAACAGCTTTAAGAAGAAAAAAGAATGTAAATCTCCAAATTGGTATTTCAGGTAAATGCAAAGAAGCTGATAAAGAATTTAACAAGAGAGAACCAGGCTTGACATAGCCTGAAAGCAATGATCAAAGGGAAGGGGCAGGAAGTGATGAGACTTTCTATTGTTTATTGTGGTCACTACTCAGAAGATTATTAGGACGGAGAGCTGGGATTCATCTTAGAAATCATCTAGTTCAACCCATCCTTTAATCACTGTGGAAATGGAGGCCCAGAGGAATCAAATGACTTGCACAGGGTCACACAGATAGTGAGTAACACAGTCACACAGCTAGTGAGTAAGAGTCCTGATTTAAACCTGGGTCTTCTGACCCCAAACCTGTGCTTTTCCCATCATTCAGGTTAGTCCTTTTATGTTGCCTTTTAATCAGTGTGTATGTGTATGTACATGTGCATGTGTATGTGTAAGTGTGTGTATATACAGCTTGATGGAGTTCCTATGTACCTCGTGCTGTCTTCCCTTTTGGATGTCAAGCTTCTGAAGGGCAAGGACCTTGTCTTATGGTGTCTTTATTCATGTTGAATCCATCAAAACTCTGGGCATCTGTTGCTACATAGAAATAATTCAGCTTGACTTTTTTTTTCTTCCTCTTTTTTTAAAACAAAAATTCTTTGTTATAAGGGATGAATCTCTGAGATGGGGTGGAGGGAGGATACAGGGGGAAATATGGTCAATTTAAAGGCAAAAGATCTCAATAAAAATCTATTTTTTTGGAAGAAGTAATTAAGCACCAACAAAGATCCCTGGAGCACATGCTACCTTGTAATATAGTCATTTTATATGTGCTCATATACCCCAAAAACTTAGTAGACTGAGTACATTAAATTCCTGGAGAGCAGAGAGTATATCTTATTATCACACACAGCATACAGTGAACACTTAATAAATAGTGTTATTGTATTATTTTGCAGCCCCTAAAATACCTAATATGTTGCCATGCACATGATAGGTGTGTTTTTATTTATGGTGAAGATACTTTACACAGCATTGCAGCCCTTTGTAGTTATCCAAACACAAAAGCTCTTATTTCTTGATTGATTTCAAGTTTGCTAGGACCTCTCCTCATGAGATTGTTAGTTCATGCAATATTATCTCCAATCTAAGGATGGGGAAACTGAGACTCAGAGCAGCTGGGATTTGCCTTTGGGTACATAGCTAGTGGGTGACAGAAGCAGGAATGAAACCTCTCCTTTTGGCTCCACATGCAGTGCTCTTTCTGTTAAGCTAAGTAGGGCAGGAAATGGATTGGACCTATGAATTTATTGGCGTAGGGAACTCCCAGATGAAGAAACTCCTTGGACCAATGTAGGTCAGTACCTTCCTTCTCTGCAATTTATAGCCTTAGAAAACTTTCTGGAGCACTGAGAAGTTGAGGGATTTGGTCAGAACCACAGGGTCAACATATGTAAAAAGCGAGACTTAAATCTTGGTCTCCATGGCTTCAAGACCAGTTCTCTATCCACTCTTGCATGCTGCCTCTCTTGCTTACACCAAGCAAGCAAGCAAGCAAAAAATGAACCTCTTTCATTTGTTTCTTTGAAATTCTCTTCCATGATCCAAAGTAAAGTCTGTGTACTCCTCTGTCTCAGATTTTCTCTAATGCCTAAAGCCTATGAATCATTGGCCACCACCTTTGTAGATGACTGTTATAAGGCCTGTGTTAGACTTTGAGAAATGAAATGATCAGACTTTGCCCTCATGGAGCAAACATAGGTGGGAAGAGGAGGCCAGAGCACATCCAAAATCACTGAACAGTGTTAACCAATGAAGCAGTTTGGTGCTGTGAAAAAAACTGGGTTTGTTATTAGAGGACCAGGGTTTTTGCCATTGACAGCCTGTGGGACCCTTGACAATAATTCACTTGATGTCTGTAGGACTCAGTTTCCTCAACTGTAAAATGAGGAAGGCGGACTAATGATGCCAAAGATCCCTTCCACCTCTAATAATGTATTTCAAATTGTGTAGTCCCAGATTCTAAACTGGGAATTCAGAGAAGAGAGAAATCAGTGAGGACTGAAGTAGTTGAGAAAGCCTTAATGATAAAGATGGGACTTGAGTTGGACCCTGAAGGATAGACCGGAGATTTCTAATGCTAATGGAAGTGGCAACTACTCTACATGCTACTTCTGAGGGAAATACAAGTTTTCTAACTCAGATTTCTAGAAACTTCTACCTTTTATTCTGTCTTCTGTTGAAACAACTCCTAATCCTGAGGGACATTTGGGTGCTTATTTATCATTGATCTCTCATAAATTGGAAAGAGCACTGGATTTTCGGTCAGAGGACTTGAGTTTGAATCCTTGTTCTTCCACTAGTGTTCTGTGTGGTCCTGGGTAAGTTAATTGGCCTCTTTAGGGAGAAATGTGCAAGTAAATGTTTAAAAACTGATTTTTACAATTTTCACTTTAAATCTAGATAATCAATAAAACAATAATGAGTCAAGTCCTGATTTAGTCTCAATTCCTCATCTATAAAATGAAGAGCCTTTAAAGTTCCTTCTAGAACTATGATCCTACCTTTTAAAAAATGTTGTTGTTTTCCTTAGCACCTTCTCTACCTCTCTAATTGTATTATTTTGTTTCATGGTTATCTGAGTATTTGCTTATCTCCCTACTGGCCCGTAAGTTGTAGGAGGGTAGGGAGTGTTTCATAGCCTATCTTCCCTACTTCTTCTTCTCCTCTTCCTCCTCACTTCCTCCCCCCACAGCCAGTACAATCCACTACCCACAAGAGGTGTTTAATTTATGTTTGTGGAATTGGGTTGTTGGTTGTTCTGGACTTTGTCCAGAAGGCAGAAGGAAGGTGTATTGAAGTTTATCAGCTAATCTTGGATTCTAGCTACTTCCTAAGAATATCTGACAGAATAACTCAGAAGTCCCCCAAAGACTTGTGTCCCTTCTTCTAGATAGTTCCATTCCTGAAATACTGCCTCCAGAAAATTTCTAAACTATGACTTGGCATTCCAGTGTTTGTCTAGTCTACTGAGATACTCTAACCTGGCCCTACTTACATCAAATTTCCCTAAAAGAGATAGAGAGAAGGGAGATGGATTCTTTTCTTCCTTTCTTTTCCCAAGTTAAACAACACGTGAACATTGTCACTTAAGGAGCCATTTCCAGGCTGCTGGAATGTAATGATTTTTGCCTGTAGTAGTGTTGGCTTCCAGCCAGTTAATGCCACCCTTGAGAGTTCCCACTGAAGCAGCCTCTTTCTGCAACATTTTGAATTAAGGGCAAAAGTGCTCACTGATGGTGCATTGCTGAATCCCTCACCATTGAAGCATTTAGTGTCACTTTCCAGGGACAACTGGTATTTGCCCACTAATCTGGGCATTTCTGAGCATTATTGTCCACTTTCTTAAGGGTATCTTCTCTTTTGTGAGGTCTTCTCTCCCCTCACCAGGTGTGTCCTGGAGGGATGTTCTTAGGCGTTAGAAGGTAGCTCCCTATTTTCCCTTTGAGTATTTTTGAGGCCCTATTGACAGATCCTATTCAAGGGAAAATGAGTGGCTAGGGGCAACTCATACATAATTCCTTTCTATTTAGCGACATCTTGCTCCATGGGGTCTGCATGATTTCTGTTCATTTAATTAAAGGTTATATTGGCAAATTGTTATCCTTGGGAGTATGGGTGTGTGTGTGTGCCTTCAGAATACATTAAAAGGTAATTCCCTTTGCCCTTTATTGCCTCTGCGGGCCATGTGAGATTGAATAGCAAATAACGTACTTTAGTAACAGGACGAGATACTTAAACATGTGCTTCATTTGGCCTTAATAAGACAGTTAGCGTGTGTATGTAAACTACCCTCTGGTTATTAGGAGGGGGTTGAGGCAGCAGAGAATGAATCACTAATAGGCAGCTACTCTACCCCAAAGTAATGGAAAGTTCAACAAGATATCAAGCCAGCTGGGGAGTCCCTGGAATCAGTAGCTGGTTCTCCCCTCCGAGCATTGAGAGAGCCCATTAAGTTAATGGGAGTTTCATGTGAGCACCAACAGGAGACAAGACCCACTTAAATGCTGACTAGAGGAAAATCCAGTTCAAAAAATTTCCCCCTCCAACCTTCCCCTCCTGAGATGGTTAGCTATGGCTTCAAAAATTCCTTTGCAGCAAAAAAAAAAATGAGCATCTGGAAACTTTTATGCCAAAGTTGCCTACTGCTCAGAGGTACTATAAAAAGGCATTAAAAAATGTCCTCCATTCACTGTACTGTAAAGTATTGGTAAGTGATGGGGGAAGGGCAAGCAGTTTTTTTTGTCCATATACAGTGCAAATTTTGAGTGGATGTGAAAGAAGACTGTAAGCATACATCTTAGGAATTTCAGGTTGGGGGCAGGGATGCTAGTCTGCCTTTTCCTTTGGGGTATAACAGAAATTCAACTAGGAGGGCAGGGATTGCTGATTTGTTCCAGGGTGCTTACTGTAGCTGATAGGGGGAAGAAATGCTTCCTCCCAATGATGTTGTTCTAAGCCAGGTAACTGCTCAGCCTTGTATGAATCCTCTACTCACTTAACCTTTAGTTCTGCTCTTGGCAGTGCCTTGAACCCAGAGTATCCAAATTCTTCTTATTTCAGAATAAACAAAGCTCTTCCTCCCATTGAGTTTAGTAGAAAATCCAATGTCTCCTTAATACCCTTGTGGAGGGCAAAGCCTCCCTTTGACTTACTCCACTAACCAGACAAGCATTTATTAAGTACCTGCTATATTCCAGCCTTTATGCTGGGCACTGAGGATAAAAAGTAGTAGTTCTTATCCTCAAGGAGGTTTTATTTCACTAGGTAGATACAACATATATAGGAGAATGGTGACCAGGGAAGAGAATTGTAGTCTAAGCAGCCCTAGGAAAGTAGATTGTCATGCTCTTTGTAGTAGCAGTGGTAATATTGACTTGATTATTGTTCCCAAAGTAAAAAGCAAGAACTGAAAAGTGGAGGGAAGTACTTTATCGGCTGTGGTGTCCTGGTGGATGGCTGAATGAGATGTAAAGCATAAGCCTGGAGTTGGCTAGATATAATAGCCTGAGTTTTCACTCACCCATCAATCATGACAGCTCAGACCCAGTACAGAATCTCAAAGTTCAGGGGATTAAATCAAGGAAAATGTTGTAGGATGGTCTCTAGTACTCTGGGCATAAGAGGGTCCCTGTTTCTGATGGGGGGAAAACGCTGCTATAGAAAGACAGATAGCAAGATGCTTGCACAAAGCAGACCCTGGTGGCTGACTGGGAAGTGTGTGAAGCATGACTGGCTTTTCCCCAAGATAGGTCACCTCTTACTTCCATGTGACTACACGGCAGACTAGGTGTGTTGTCCTCTTTCAATGAATTTGCCAGAGATGGAATTCTTAGTTATACCTCAGAGGAACAGGATCTGCCTTAGCATTCATTTGTACCCTCATAAGCATCTAACACACACACACACACACACACACACACACACACACACACACACACACTGCACTGTGGGTACTCAATAGATCTGTGCTGGTGTACTGTGTAGCATAGAAAATCTACTGTCTTTATAGTAGATAATTAGTGGCTACAACAGCAATTAGTTATTGTGACCAACCGGAGAGCTTCAAGGTAAGCCTGCCATGCTATCAAATGAGATCGTTTTTGTAAAGCATTTAGTCCAGTGCTTAGCACATAGTAGACACTTTAAAATGCTTTTTTTCCTCTCTCTCCCCACCCTTCTGTCTTTCTCTTAGCTCACCCCTGCCAACTCTTATTCATCATCAACAAGAAATGAGCAGAGGGTGCTTCGCCTCTATTCTTGAATCAGTGGTGATAGTCCTTGTCTATTGCTGGTGTCCATTAATTAGCAAGCATTTACTAAATACTTAATGTATGCCAGCTACTAGGGTAAACTTGGGGTTTAAAGAAAAATGTTAGGACTTGCTTGTTTGATCTGACCCCAGATCCTCCCTCCCCCAAGGTCTTGTGTCTGGAAACAGTTGTGTCTGATCTTATGACTGCTGGTTGCAGTTCAAAGTCCTTCCTGTTCCCTTCTAATTTTCTTGATTCTTCAGAGATGGGTCCTGGCCTCCAATATTCCCAATATAATTCTTATCTGTTGTATGGTGCTCTCTGGTTTCATGTCTAGAGAGGTCTGTCATTACAACCAGATCATCTCACTGTCCTTATGGCCATCCCTACCTTGCCACCACTTGTGATTAGACCTTTGCATGTCCCTTCTCCTAACAGGCAGGCATTTCTTCCTCTTAAAAAAACTTCTTATCTATTTTTTTCCTCTTCCTCCTCTACCCCCTTGTACGAACCTTTAAAAGGATAACAATTGCTGTAAAACCCAATTCTCTGAATCCAGGATTACAGACATCTATTTTCCACTTCTGTCTCTGCACCCTATGGGGAAAAGTCTTTCTCCAGGCTCTTTCCTGATTCTTTGCCCAAACCAGGCTTATAATTCTCTGTTGGAGAAGAGAATCATGTAGCTGTTAGCCACTGGCTTGTGTATTCACTGCCTAGTACAGGTTCCTGAATGACTTTCTGATAGGTTAGGAAACCCTGGAAGCTTGAATTGGATAAAAATGAATATAAGGGGAGGGGGAGAGTATCCATTGCACAACTAAATGTGGCTGGACACTAAAATTGTCACCTCCATATATACATATTTGTAGTTTCTTCTTTTAGGGCAAGGGCCTTTGACTTTTTTTGTGTGTCATGGTCACCTTTGACACACTGGTAAGGACAGGAATCTCTTCACAGACTACTTTTAAAGGGATAAAGGAAGATAAAGGATTACAAAGGAAACCAGCTATATTGAAATGAAGTTAACAAAATATTTTTCAAA
The DNA here is from genome assembly GCA_011680675.1 of Gymnobelideus leadbeateri. Lineage (NCBI taxonomy): Eukaryota > Metazoa > Chordata > Mammalia > Diprotodontia > Petauridae > Gymnobelideus > Gymnobelideus leadbeateri. Next base: position 208,509 of record WOXC01008869.1, on the reverse strand, counting down.
AAACAAGCTCAGGGTTCTAAGGTTAAGAACTTTTGCTCTAGGAGAATATAAGCCCCTTGAGGGCAGAGCCTGTCTCATGTTTATACTTGTATGTTGAGCTCCCAGCATAGTCTCTGGAATTAGTAGGGACTTAAATTCTTGTTGATCAATTCTTCCACTCATTTCTGAATGATTCTTAAGAGAAATAAATAGGTTGTCTGTATTCTGTTTCATGGCAGTGTTTTCAAGTTCAGTGGTCTCCAAACTTTTGATTGTATACCCCTATGGAAAAAAAAAGACATACCCTTTCTCTGTGTGTATATTTACTTTTTTTTTTTTTTTTGCTTTTTGGAGGGCAGTTGAGGTTAAGTGACTTGCTCATGGTCACATGGCTAGTTTTTGTGTTAAGTGTCTGAGGGCTGATTTGAACTCAGGTCCTCCTGACTCCAGGGCCGGTGCTCTAATTACTGTGCCACCTAGCCGCCCCTATATCTACTTATTTATAAATTATATATGTACTCCTGCACTGATTATGTACATTTTTTAAAAAAAGTAAGGTTAAGAAGAAATAATTGTTCCTAGAGTCAATGGAATGTGTATTGTTAGATCTGTGCTTTGGGAAAATCATTTTGACTGCAGCACATTTATCTGTGCCTACAAATCCTGTGTAGTGATTCACTTTGTCCCACCCAAAACAAAATGGGTAGAGGTAGGGGAGGTGAGGAAATTATGTATGGGGGTTGGACTCTTACTAGTCACTAGCTGCAACCCATGAGCTGATCTGAGGAGCATGGGCTAAGTATACTTCAGAGGGTGAGGGTGTGTGTGTGTGTGTGTGTGTGTGTGTGTGTATGTGTGTGTGTGTGTTTGTGTATTATTTTCCCAGTGTCACCCATAAAACTACTGCTATGGGTACCCACCTTGTACTCAGGTTATAATTGCCCTGAGAGACAGGGATGGGCTTAGAAGGGTATACGGTAGGGGGTGGGTGAGTGGGAGAGATGGAAACTTGCATAGTGGAGGGAGAGAGAATAGAATGGGGGAGTGTTGGAGTATAAAGACAAATGGGAAAGAAAAGCCATAAGGAGGGTGGAAGGAGATCCATCTTTCTACCTTCTTATTGTCTGATCACAAACACCTTGGGTCAGATGACGGCTCCTCAAGTGGTCCTTGCCCCCACTTTAATGATCACATTTCTAGTGGAAAGAATGCAACTGGGGAACCAGGAGCTTTAGGTTCTAATCCTAATGTGCCACTGACTAGCTATAAATATTTAAACTTAATTTAATCTCTCAGTGAGCTGTTAGAGTAGGAAGAGGCCTTAGAAATCACATTCTAATCACTTCAGTTTATAGGTGAGCAGATGAGCCCCAGATTGCTGATAAAGTGACTTGCTTTAGGTCACATAGCTAGTATATGAGAGAGCCATCTTGAACCTACCTCTTCTGATCCCAAATCTAATGCTCTTTCCTTTATACTATACTGAGTCCATTTGCCTCCATTTCCTTCTCCATGGAAGATCCATTCATTTAAAAAGTGCCTACTATGAACAAGGCGCTGTGATAATCAGTGACAAAACAAGGACAAAACACAACTGATGCTATCATTAAGGAACTTACATTCTCCTGGAAAGAAACAGTATGATTGACAGATGAGTCGACACAAGATATAGCCACGGGTTTTATTTTTGTGTATGTGTGTGTATATCTATATATCTATATGTGTGTATACATATACACACATATATACACATATACCTTCACTTATACATGTATGTACAAAGACATATCTGTGTATACATATATACACATCTATGCATATTAATACATATATGTATAACTTAGGATCTTAGAGGGGGCAGGTAAAGCATTCTCACCCGGAGGATCATGAAAGGAAGTTTCATGTCAAAGGTCACACTTGAACTGAACCTTGTTGGAAGTGAGGTTTTCTAAGAGTCTGAGGTGAGTTCATTCCAGGCATGAGGAACAGTCTTTGCAAAAGCAAAGAGGTGGGAGATGCAGTGTATAGAAGATAATGATGCCTGCCTTGTCCTTTTCTCAAGATTGTGAGGTTAAAATGGGATCAGAGGTGTGAAATTACTTTAATGAGGACTAAAAGTACTCTACAAATATGAGGTGGTGGCAGTAATTTAAAAGAAGCTTTATAAATAAATGACTTTAGACTTTTTATTTTCCCCTCTGGGAAAAATGTCAGTATCTCCTAATTTTCTTTCCCAGAAATAAAAGGGCTCTTCAGTAATGCCTGTTGTAGCCAGGGGCACAAAGATCTCATAGATTGCTTCCATGGTCATGAAGCAGAGCCCAGTTCGCTACTTTGGATAAGGTTGAGCTGGTTTCTTCAGGCAGGCATGAATTCAGCTGACATATTCCCAATCTGACTAATCAAGTTTTTCAAGGATTTTCTCTTCAAAGAACTGATTAAATTTTTTTAGTGAAAATGTATATATTTTTTTCCAATTACATGTAAAAACATTTTTTAGCATTCATTTTAAACAATTTTGAGTTGTGAATTCTCTCCTACCATTCCCTCTCCCCTCCTTGAGAAGGTAAACAATTTGATGTAGATTATACATGTGCACTCATGCAAAACATATTTCCATACTAGCTATGTTACAAAAGAGAACAGAGGCAAAAAAGCCCGAAGAAAAATAAAGTTAAAAAAAGTATGCTTTGATTTGCATTCAGATTCCATCAAGGAAATGATTAAATTCTAACAACATTCTTCTTTTAATCAGCTTTCTTTTCCTTTTGTAAGCAAATTCCACTCAAGTAAATTTCCTAATAGGTGATATGTTAGTCCTATAGTGTTTATAGAGAGGAAGTTTAGTGGGAAGAATTGTGCACTAAACCTGGGTTCTAGGTCCGGCTCTAGCATGAATTACCTTTGTGGCTTTGGAAAAGTCATTTCATCTTTATGGACTTTAATTTTTTTAATTTATAAAATAATAATGATAGTTTACATTCATATGACACTTTATTGTTTACAAGGAACTTTGCCTATATTCTCATATAACAACTTTGTGAGATAGATTCCATTGTTTTCCCCATTTTATAGTTGAGGAAACTGAGTCTAAGAGATTTGTGTAGGGTCACTCAGTGAGATGGGATTTGAATTCAGGTCTTTCTGACATGACTCCAACCATACTCTGCCATTTGTTGTTGTTCAGTAGTGTCCTACATTTTGTGATCCCATGTGGGGTTTTCTTGGCAGAGATAGTAGAACCATTTGCCATTTCCCTCTCTGGCTCATTTTACAGATGAGGAACTGATGAAAAAAGGGTTAAATGGCTTGCCCAGGGTCACACAGCTATTAAATGTCTGAGGCCAGATTTGAACTCAGGAGAATGAGTCTTCTTGACCTCAGGCCTGCCACCCTGTTCACTTCACCAACTACATTATGCCATTTAGCTGACTGGAAAATAAAGGGATTGAAGTGTATAATATTTAAGGTCCTTTTTAGCTCTAGCATCCTATGAGTTTATTGAATACCTACTATATAGGTAGCATTGGCATGGAAGCATGAGAGATCCAAAAAAATAATTATAACATTCTTCCCGTCACACCTTAGTTTATAGCCTAGTTGAGGCAAACAGAATAAACACTCATGTCACACAGGGGAAAATTGTAGTAGAAGCAGAGGTTTAAAATAGGCATTGAGGAGAAGATGGTGATGCCTTCCCAGATTTCTGCTTACCCCATTGGAATGTGAACTTCTTGAAGACAGGAAATGTTCTTGTCTTTCTTTATGTCCCCAGTGTTTATCACAGAGCCTTAGCATATATAAGTGCTTAATAAATAAATAATTCTTATTGACTGGTGGATCTCCCAGGACCTCAGTTTTTTTTTTCCCCATCCCTGCCTTAGACCAAATGACATGCAAGGTTTTTTTCTGACTCAAAATTCCTCCTTTCTTAAATTACTACATGTAACTTACCTTTGTATCTGATATATATTCCATAGAACTAAAGCTCTTGAGGGCAGCTGGTATATCTCTCTTTAATCTTTATCCCGAGGCCCTTGCACGTGCCAGGTGCTCAATAAATATTGAACCAAACTGAATCCTGTGACCTGTGAACTTGGAAACAACGAAGTACTAAGCTGTGTGGCTCTGACTATAATTGATAGCATTCACAGAAGAAAAGACTAATGTTGATCAAGTGGCCAGAGAGAACTACATGGAAGAATATATGGACCTTGAATTATACTTTGAAATTTAAATAGGACTTGGTTGGGGAAAATCATGGGCATTCTAAGCTAGGGGAAGAGTATAAGGAAAGACATAAAGGATGGAACGAACATAATAGATTCAGGACCAAAAAGATACTGGTATGTTGGGGGAAAGTAGGATATAAAATTGGAAGGGTAGGATGGCACCAGATAATGAAGGGATTTTTACATAACTCACTTTAATTTTTTTTTTAATTTCAATACAATGCCATCAGTGTCATTGATAGTCCCTTTGTAGACACAGGTATCAACAACCTCTAAAAACAACTCAGCACCTATTTATATAATACAATGTCTTATATTCTCAGATTCTTTCATGAATGTGTTCTGGATTTCCTCCCCTGCCAGCACCCCAGATTGTAAGCTGCTTGATGAGGCAAGGACAATGTCTTATAACACCTACACTAGTAGGCATATATTAAGTACTTGGCACATAGTTGTCGATTAATTAATTGAATGATTCTCCTAGAAAGGCATTTTATTTGTTATTAAATGAAATAATAAATTCTAGTGGTTTACCTAAAAAGAAACCCAATTTCCTAAACTAAGTGCATTTAAGTTATTTCCCCACATTTAAAATAACTTAAAAAAATCTTAAGTGCCTCCATATACACCATCTAGAAGGCTGAAACCCATCAGATACACCAGACATTTAATGAGTGCTCTTGGGTTGGCAGTATTCAAGTAATCTCTACTACCCTCTGCCTTTCTTTGGCTACAGAGGCTAATGGCAAATCATAGGCTTATGACAAAATGTTAAATCTGCATCTGATTTAGTTGTCAGAGCTTGCAGGCTGGTCAATAATCATTGGTTGGCCAAAAATATTGGATGAGTCATACAATCAATTCTATTAACAAGAGCAGCTATAAATCAAAGACACAGAAGCCAGTTGTGATGCACCTCTGGGCTCTGCTGCTTTAAGGCCAATTAATTGGTGGCTGACATCTTTCGGTAAATCTAAATGAAATGCATACTTGTGAGCTTTAATTTCAAATGAGTTTAATTGAACTTGGGAGGATGGTAACCATTTAGTAAGTAAAATGAAGCAAATGAGTATTTTTTCCAGAATTTTATCTGAAATGTGCTCTTGAAAATGCTGTTTGTAGACCCAAATGGCCAACTGCTCATGGTTAATATTTGGAAAGTGAAGAGGATTATTTAAATGTCAGCTTGTAGCCACTTACAGGGTAAATGTAGCAGGCTGCTGTTCAATTACCAGATGAAAGCTTTACTTGGCTGGTGAAATCTCTGCTTAATTTAGAAATTAGAAAGTATGGTCAAGAAACTTGGGCTATATTTAGTGACTGCCCCTTTCTTGTTGCCTTCTCCCTACCCCATACATACTGAATAAACTTCACAGTTGAGTATGGATCTTTTTTAGTAGCCAATTAATTTGGAGTAATTTAATGATTTACTAAACATCAATCATTAAAATACGACTGAAAGTTGGGAATTAATTTTTGTATTAGACCACCATTTTAGAGAACCTTCTGGGTGTCTCTGGACTGCCAGAGTTTGTGTCCTTCATTCACTAGGTTTCAGTGACCACTTAGGTAGTTAGAGCTGATGGGGCAACTCCTCTACTTGGGGTTTTGCTCTGCTGTCAGGAAAACCTAAGGTAACTGTTGTTCATCTTAAGGTACAGAGTTTATGAACCAGTAGATGGATCTCACCAATTGCTGGTTATTGTTGATGGGTGAATTAGGGTGTCCGAGTTCAATGCTGTTATTAATGATTTGGAACAATAACTATTATAACTGCAGTTTGATTGTGGGTTAGCATCAAAGGACGTGTCCAACTTCATCTCTGAAGCTGTGGGGGGCATGCTCTTTTCCTTCCCTTCATATGCCCTACTCAAGGTCAAAAACTTTAGTCATGGGCACTGAATGTGGTTGTCCTGTTACCTGTTTTCATATAAACAATCTTATATTGTGGGACCCATCACCAAAAGAATCAATTGAAGAAGACTTTGGTTTTTGGTAGGGGTCATCTAATGTTAATAGAACTGCCGAAGAGGCTAGGCTTATAGATTCTTAGTTGCTCCAGAGCAATCTGAGATCCCACCTTTTCCTGATATTAGATGGGAATAGAATGGGAGAACCAACTGGCCTTGACAATTACTTTGTAGGTACAGGGTGAAAGAGAATTTGCTTTGTCTGTCTTCATCCCCAGCTCCTTAGTTGGAAACCTTGTGTGTTTCATTTCTCATTCTTTTCATCATTGTGAGTATAGGTTCTGGGGTGCCTCTCATTGCCTCTCTTCATTTACAGGCTGGTTTCTTTTCCTCTACCACCTCCCCCTTCTCACCATGGTTCTCAAGGTGCTATGTTTGATAAGAGAGATTGTTAATGTTTGCAGGTTAAGTGGCCTTCCTTCAGTGGGTAAAAATGATTTCATTTTTTTCTTTTGATGTTTGTTTCTTTGCTTTTGTTTCCTTTCATCCAAAGCTCTATCTCCAAACAGATTGAATAAAGACACTGCTGCTTACCCTGTGTTTTATGTATTCTCAGCTAAGCAGACTCAGGCCTAGAGTGGGGCAATCTCATGTATTTATTTGATGTTATTCCCGGTGATCAGAGGTTTGCAGCTGTATTCATAACAGTGCTTTCAGCAGTAACCATGGCAAGTTTCCCACCATGGTGGTAGTGGCAGTGGATAGGACAAAAGAATTCTATTGTGGATGAAAGGAGAAAGCAGGGAAACCTGGTAGTTCTACTCTGACACAGATCAAGCCCTGAAAATAATGATGAATTTGAGTGTTTCAATGTGTGATTAAAAGAAATACTTCTTGATTCTGTAGCTACAAGAAACATTTTTCAAAGGCAAATATCTGATGTTAGTAATGGGATGCAGTTTTACCATCTTTATTGTGCCATCTATGTCAAGATGAATTTTTATTGCTGACATCTGAGAGCAATTGCTTATCAGGGCTGAAGTTAAGTTGAGTTTTGTTTAATACATAGTGCAAATATTTCAAGCTAGTGAAGACTTCTATGCTCATGGAATTCACCTTGTGCTAGGGAAAACAGGTTTTGGATTATTTTAAAGTGCTTTTTAGGCCCATGAAGGGAAAATTTTAACTTTGGCCAAAGGTAACCCAGTTTCAGACAACGTATGGCCTCCTCATTGTTGGCATCCTCAGTTGCTTTACCTACTACTGGGTAGTGGCATGTAGAAAAATTAGTGGAAGGGAGGTAAGATGAAAGTTATGAAGGAGTTATATCTCTGCAGTTGTTTGATGATGGTGGTTGCATAGTAGAAAAATAGTGTGCTAACCTTTCATGCCTCCTAGATTTTCCTTTCCTACTGAATTTAATAAGATGGGATACGAGTGTTATGGTGGAAGAAATGTTAGATTTGGAGTCAGAGTACCTGGCGTCAGATACAAACTTTGCCATTTTCTAATTGTGTGACCTTGGGGGATTTAATAGACCACTACCTTATCCTTCAGGGATTATCTAAATTTGCCTATTGCTTTCTTGGAACCAAAAGCCCCGATAAATAATCTTTACCTCTATTGCTTTAACAAATAAATAAAAAGGATGAAACAAAAAGTACAGGAGATCTAGTGCCATCATCTGGGACCTTGATGGATAGAGTTTTGTTTTCTTGGCTTGTGGGAAGTGGAATTGAAAATATTGTGAAATAACAAAGGAAAAAAAGACTGAACAGATGCCACTGAAATATATAAAAAAGGAGGCACCCTCTTGACAATCACTGGGAAGTATTTGGGTTATTCACATATATATTAGCTTAAAAATAGAGAGTACATCGATTTAAATGATCTGGGCAGTAGGAGGGATGGATTCAAGGGTGTATTCCTATAACTTTGGTCTGTTTCATTGTTTTTTAATGCATTCTCTCTCATGGAAAATTATACTGTGTTAATGATCATTATCAAGTTAACTATTTTGGGGTCCAAGAGAGCTGCTCAATTAGTGAGCATAAATGATTGAAAGGGGATGTAGAAATGGAACAAAGTTGGAAAAAAACCCCCAAAACATTTGAGCCAAAGATAGTTTAAATTCCGTGGTCAATTCTTCCAACTCTTCTGCTCTTTTGGATGTTGAAGTTTGGATAAGACCATAGGACCCATGGTGAAATCTCAGCATGAGCTTCCAAGTCTTTCTCCATTAACCTTGTCACAAACAGCTTCTCTGCAGGATTAAGCTGTCAAGGAACCTGGGCCAATGGACGCTGACTTTATTTAAACACATACAATTGGCACCCATAGCAGGGGGGCATGCTAAGTAGTAGGAGGAATGTGGATGGCTTCCTTAGACTTTATGACTAATGAGCCCTTAGGTAGCACTGGACATCTAGTCAGTGTGGGTTTGCATTGAATCAGTCCTGAGCTCAGAGCTAGTATTCAATGAGCATTCAGTGACCTTTCTTGCCTGTCACAGATTTTGTCGTTATTCCCCAAATCACCTTTGACTTGTTTGTAAATGGTAATAATCCTTGACTATGACTGACCACAGGGAATGCAAATGGTAACTTCTGTCATTAAGTATTGCTAAGGACCAGGCCTTCCTGCAGCTATTTCTTTCTATTTTGTTAATGTTTTAAACTTCAGACCCTGTAAGACTCTCTCTAACATTTCTCAGTAGAGAGAGGGATAGGAAAATTGGTCAATTTGTGTGGCCTGTTCAAACCTAGAGCATTCTATAGATTTGAGAATGCAGGATGTGATAGCTCTTCCAAGGGGGCATACCCAACACACTACCCACTTCCATCACTTCCCCACAGCACATCATATTGTTGAAACATAAAGTCCTAGGTACAGAACTGGAAGGAATCTCAGGGCACTCTATTCCAACCCCTTCATTTTACAGATGAGATAACTGAAGCTCAGGAAGGTTAAATGATTTGCCCAAGGTCACATAGGTAGTATGCATATTTGATGGGATACTTGAACCCAGGACATCTGACTCCATAGCCAGTACCTTGTCCACTGCACTATAATGCGATCTAACATCAGTGGCTCAGTAAATGCTAGTCTGTAAATCTTTCTGAGGGCAGGGGCTCTTTCTTATTCACCTCTGTTTTCCCCTATGGTGCTGATCTAGTCCAATAACTTGAACATAGTAGATGCTCAGAAAGCATTTACTGATTGAACAAAGAATTGTGTGTATTTGGGTTGATTGAAAGGAAGAGAAATCTGTAGAGACTCACCAGGAAGTTCTCTGTGAAGGTAGAGGACATGTTTTTGGCATAAAACTCATGAGTGCTGAGAACCAGATTAAAATGTAATTGGAAAATGTTTAACAAAATAAATAAAAAATATAATACAATGCAGATAATGTTAATTTGTGATTTTCTAAGTCAATATTCAAATTCAGGAATCTGTTTCTAGTTGAATTTTATACTACTGGTGCATGGTCTGGGGAAAAAAAAACCCCACCAAAATTTCACTTACATTAATATGAACCATCTCCCTTGAGTTTTGCCAAATAAAATGATAGCTTTGCTCCTGCAATAACCTCAACAGAAACTTTATGCCTTAGTTCAAAGACGAAAAAGGAAAAGGGATGAGAATAAGCCTTTATATTGTGCCTACCATGTGCCAAGCACCATGCCAAGTGTTTTACAAATATTATCTCCTTTGATTCTCACAACAATCCTGTTCTGAATGAGATAGCAGATGGATTTACAGTTTGACTATAGTTTCTACTTCTTGAAGTGAAATCTTCATAGTCTTATCTTAGTGTTCCTTTCTTCCCTCAGAGAAGTATGTCTTGACCTCTTAATTTCATCTCTTTAATTAGAAAGAAACTGGCCACTTCAAAAGGGTAGATCAGGGAAGGGATGACTTCTAGTATAGAGTTAGACTTGAGACTGAGTAGGTGTATGGGACAAAGATTTTTAACCTGAGGTCTGTGAACTTTTTACATATATTTTATATATATTGCATATTTACATGTATATGTATATAGATAGAGATAACCAAATTTCAATATAATTAGTGTCTTTGGCAATCCTATTTATTTTTTTAAAAACATTATTCTGATTAGGGGTTCATAGATTTTACCAAATTGCCAAAGGGGACCATGGGGCAAAAAAGGTTAAGAACATTTTGGTTAGAGCTTTAATTCTGAATTTTAGGTCATGATCTAGATTAGGTCCTATAGAATGTCTCAAAGGATTCTTGGAAGAAGTTACACCCTCCAATCTTCAGTTCAAACATGGTATCTTTCTCTGACTGAAAGAAGAGGTTGGTTGGAGGAGAAATGGCTTCAGGACCATCTCCTTCTGAAGTTACAATCAACATCATGATTGCTATAAGCAATTCTACAGAAAGATGCATTCATAGATCACCAGAGCAACAAACTGACTGCTTCTACTGCTGTAAGATTATAGGATCAAAGAACCTAAGAGGTCTTCTTGTTTACTCTCCTCAACCCCTTTTACAGATGAGGTCATCAAGGCCCAGGGGAGTTAAGTGACTTGCCCAAGGTTATATAAGTTGTATTTTTCCTTTTGCTTGGACTTCTGTGGAGCTGGATTTCAAGGAGATGTGTAGGAGGTGAGCAAGAGACTATTTTGAATCTAATAGTTGTAATGCCTCTTAGATGTCCTCCAAAAGATCAATGGTTTAATTGATTTGCACACTCCTTCTACTGATGTGGATGGCAGCCCTTCTACACTTCAGGCAATGGTTTTTATGAGTAACTATGGCTCCTTGCCACAGAAGATATTACCTTTTGGTTATCATTCTGATGATAAGCATTCCTGACTTTAGAACTAGTCTTGTACTACTATGATACATAGAGAGTCAGGCCCATTTTTGAAGCCTTTCCAGCTTGGAAAGACCTGCTAATGCTTTATTTCATCGGTACAGACTTTGAAAAGCACGGAGCTATTTTTATGTCATAGAGGAAGCATCAAAATGGACTTTTTAGTGTCCAGTTATTTACAAAATCTCTGTGGGGTCCAATTTGATATTTAAACAAGAAATTATCAGGAGTAACTAGTTCAAGGAGAAAATCACTTCAGAATCAATATGAGTCTATTCTCACACTTTCTGATGTGTCCCTAAGCATAGCCAGGAAGGTGTTTTCAAAATTTTCTTATTTTTTTCAATTAACAATCATGTATTTTCTCTCCCTCCTATCTTACCCTTCCCCTCGAAAGAAGGAACATAAATCCCTTTTAACAAATATAAATAATCAGGTAGAACAAATTCCCTTATTGGCCATATTCATTCTGCATATTTAGACCATTGCTTCTTTTTCAGAAGATGAATAGTGGAGTGTCTAGGTAGTGCAGTGAATAGAGCACTGGCCCTGGAGTCAGGAGGACCTGAGTTCAAATCTGGCCTCAGACACTTAAAACTTACTATCTATGTGACCTTGGGAAAGTCACTTAACCCTAATTGCCCTACCTTCACCCCTCCAAAAAAAAAAGCAGAAAATGAATAGCATTTTTTATTATTAGCCCTCTGGAATTATGACTGATGATCAGAGTTTTTAAATCTTTCAAAGTTCATTTTTACATTTATATTATAAATTGTTCCCCTGGTTCCACTTATTTTGCTCTGTATCAGTTCATACAAGTCTTCCATGTTTCTAGAAAATGATCATCTTTCCTCGTGGCATGATAGTATTCTATTATGTTTACATACAATAACTTGCTCAGCCATTCTCTAACTCACAGACATTCCATTAGTTTCTAGTTCTTTGCCACCACAGAAAGAGCTGCTACAAATATTTTTGTATAAAATGGGGCTTTTCTCCATTTTTTAATCTTATCTCTTTGGTGTATAGGCTTAGTGCTAATAATGAGTCAAAAGGTATGTGCACTTTCATAACTTTGTGGGGTGTAATCCTGAATTGCCTTCCAAAGCGGTTGGACTGATTCTCATTTCCACCAATAGTGTATTGTTGTATTCCCACAGCTATACAGCATTTATCTTTTATCTTTTTTCCCAGCTTTACCAATGTGATGGCTTTGAGCAATCTCAGAGATGCTTTTTTTTTTTTTTTTTTGCTTTTTGGAGGGGGAAGGCAGGGCAATTGGGGTTAAATGACTTGCCCAAGGTCACATGGCTAGTATGTATTAAGTGTCTGAGGTCACATTTGAACTCAGGTCCTCCTGACTACAGGGCTGGGTGCTCTATTCACTGTGTCATCTAGCCAGCCCTCAGAGATGCTTTAATTTGCATTTCCCTATTCAGAAGGATCTAATGGCAACAGTGGATAGAGCACTAAGCAGTCTCGTCATTTACTAATGTAGCCTCAGCAAGTCATGTACTTAACTTTGATTTGCCTCATTTTCCTTAACCATAAAATAAAGATCACAGTGGCACCTGCCTTTCAGTGTTATTTTGAGGATCAAATGAAATAATATTTTTAAAAAATGCTTAGAACAGTGCCTGGCACTTAATAGTTGCTATATAAATGCTTCTTCCCTTTTCTTCCTCCTCCTCTTCCTTCCTTTACCTCTAATTATTAGTAATTTGGAGAATTTTTTCCCTATATGACTATAGATGACTTTGATTTCTTCTTGAGAATTGCCTGACATAGCCCAGGAAGGCATAGTAACAATAGAGATGATTTTCTGGCTCTAAGAAGATGATTTGGCATTGTGTACAAGTCACATCGTACATTCCAAGGTACATCCTGCTTCAAGGGAAGAGAGGAATAGCCACCATCCCTGTTTATTCTTAGGAGACTTTTTGAGTCTAAACTTCTGGTCTTTTACCCCTATACTGGAGAATGGGACTCATTATATTTATTTCCTTTTATAGTAAATATTTACCTGGTAAGAAAATGGATCCTTTGGGAGAACTTTTATTCATGTCAAGGCCATTTAGAGTCCCAGAATGATAATCAATTAGTCCTAGTATCTCTTAAGTGGCCAGCTCTGGGCTAGACATTGTGAAGGACACAAGAGAAGCATAAGTATAAGCTTCTTCAGTGAACTTATGTTCTAGTTGAGGAAGAGAAGCAATTACATAGTGATTAACTATTAAACTATGCCGTTAACTGTAAGTGTAATAGTTTAGAGAATTCAACAAGCATCTATTAAGTCTCTAGGTGCCAGCACTGTGCTGGGCCAGAAGACACAAAGATGAGAAGGGTGGGGTAAGCTTACTATCTACTAGTGGTTTATGATATACACACATAAATCTGTAACACAAGTTAGAAAATGATCAGTGCATCCATTTTCATAGGTATGAACTGCTATCTAGAGAGTTTTCTGATCATCAGAGAGGTTAATTAATTTGCCTATAGTCAGGTAGTTTTAAGTGTCAGAAGTGAGATTTGAACTCAAGGTTCATGACTCAAGGTCCAATCTAAGATATTACCTTGGCTATATAGGAAAGGTCAAAAAACTTAAAACATAACATATGTGTACATATATATGTATGTGTGTGTATGTTATATATCAATAAGTGTGTATGTGTATGTGTCTATATATATGTATATGGAGAGAGGGAGAGAGAGATAGCAAAACTCTTTATCTGTTACCTCATTTGATCCTCACAACAAATTTTACAAGGTAGTTGCTATTAACATACCCATTTTATAGATGAGGAGACTGATTTTCCAAGGCTCACACAACTAGTAAATGTTTGAGACAGACAACAAATGTTTGAACACAGATCTCCCTGATTTCAAGCCATTTTATTCTCTAAGCTATCTAATTGCTATCACAAGAAATCAGTCAGTCAATAAAAAGGGAGAGAACTAAATTAGATGATAAGTGTTGAAGAAGGCTGCTTTAGCTCAGTCTTGAAACAGAAGGAAGATTTAGATAACTGAAAGCAGAATCTAAGGGCACTGCAGATATTGAGAACAGCAGAAACAAAAACTTAGTGAGTATGGCCTGCCCAGAAGACCATGCAGTGGTTGGGTGTGAGGGAATGGGGTGTAGTAGACATTAAGTGTGGATAGATAGGGTTGGATCAGATCATGAAAAACCATGAAAGTCAGGTAAAGACATTATACTCCTTAAGAAAGTCTAAAGTAAGGGTCCTTAACCTTTGTGTCATGGACCCCTTCAGCAGTCTGGGAAGCCTGTGGATCCTTTCCTGGAATAGTGGTCTTAAAAGCATAAAATAAAACACTATTATAAAAGAAAGGATTTGTATTGAAATAAAGGTGTATTTCTTTCGCTTTCAAGTTCAGAGATCCCCTGAAATCTTCACACAGAGCCCTCTCCCAGGTTAAGAACCCATGGTGTAAAGGGTCTTCCTGTGGTGTGAGGGTGAACCATCCTGCTTAGGTGTTCTCTCTCTCCCTCAACTCTACCTATATTTTTTCTTTTAACTTCCCACTTGATTAAGTAAAAGGGCTTTTCTGCATCATGACTCCATAGACCACATCCAAGTCTTATCTTGTGTGATAATGTATGGTGCTAGACAGTGACTTTTTTTTGAGGAGAATTGGCCTCTCTTTGCTAATAGGTTAAACCTTATTTTCTTGGAGCCTGTGCCACAGCTCTGTAGTTGGGTATAGTGGGACCCAAGAGGAGTGGTTTGAGCCTTAGGGCCCTGCCTGTTAGTCTTCTGGTCCCATCACTTCCTCCTGATGCAGATTACAAATCTGGTCGCTTCTCTCTTCCTCCCCACAAATCCTCCCCCTTTGCCTCCCTCCCACACAACCAGAAAGCTCCTCTGCTTTCCCTGAAGGCTGCCTCATTAGGGATGCAGAGGCCTCCACTTGAGCTGACAAAAACCCAAGGAAATTCAGCCTCTTTAAATCTTCCTGTTCAGTCTCCTTATCTTGGTGTCTGAAGTGTATATATGATATGTTCCCCACTAAGTGCTTGGGGGAATTTGTATAGAGGGGCTATGGAGGAAGAGAGGTAGGAGGCATCCTAATCAGCTCTTAGACTCCTTCCTTTGTTTCTGCTGATTGCAGTGTTACCCTTCAGGGGGCTTAAAGGGGGAGAGGGGTTTCAGAAATAAAGTACATTTCTCAATATTGTGAAAAAAAAAATTTGACTTCTGTTCCATCCAAACCCATTTCATTTGAGGAAAAATTTCAAAAGCTGGTTATAGATTTTTTCCTGATTTTCCAGGCTTCTGGCTTAGGTTTCAGTGTAAGTGCACTATTTCCCCCCCCATTACAATGTTCTTAACCTTTTTTCATGTGTTATACCCCTTTTGTAGCCTAGGAAAGTCTATGGATCCCTTCTCAGACTAATGTTTATAAATATATAAGGATTACAAAGGAAACTTATTATACTGAAATATACTTAGCAAATTAAAAAACAAACAAAACTTCAAGGATCCCAGGTTAAAAACCTTTTTCTTACAGAGCCTGCTATTTGAGACAGGATAAAGTCCTAGTACAGGGGGAAATGGCCATATATATTTCAGGAATTCTGATAAAAACAAATCCTAAGTTTTTGTAAAACAATAAAAATGATGTTTCAAACTCTCCACAAGAAGTATACAATTGCCAAAAATGCTCCCAATTCTTTTGGCACCTCGAGCGCCTTTAGCTTTCTGGGTCTGGTCTGTTTTGGCATTTCTAGGGCCTGCAAGACTGTCTTATCCTCACTTTTTGGTCTGTATGAGATAATTTTGCCCAGCACTCAAGGTTCTACTATTTATGAATAAATGTTTATTAGCAGGTTATTCTAACCTCTAGGATGCCACCCTGAATTGTCCAAGAGCATTTCTTGTACTTAGTACTAGAAGATTTCTGAAGACCAAGAAATGAATATGTTATGGTGGGAGAGGCTGTATGTTACCTGCTGAAAATTGGGCAGGGAAATGTGAATGGGGATCAGAAAGATCCTTTTGTAATTTGTAAGATACCACTAGTCTGGGTAATCATCCACTTCTACTATATATAAGGGATAAGGCTAGAAATATAAGCAATTAAATTCAACTAAAATTCAGTCAATGTTAAATACTTATCCGTGTGCAAAAGATAATACTCCCAAAGAGTTTACATTCTAAAAGAACAAAATGTGTATATATCACCCTGATACAAAGGGGTGAGATAAGTGTGAAAGGGAGAGCCAGGAAAAAGACTGAGAAATTTGAGGAGGATGGCATCATTTTTCATTTGAAATATCAGGGAAGTCTCCATGAAGAAAGCTAGATTGAACCTTGAAGGAAGGAAGGGAAGGACTTCAGCAGACAGGGGAATTATAGGTATGGATGATAGTAAAGGTATGGAGACAGGTAAGGTGAGAACATGGAATGAAGAGTAGCCTAGTTTGACTGGAAAATTACAGACTACCAGGAATGAGATTAGGTTGGGAGGTAGGTCAGAACCTAATTGTTGAGTACTTTGAATGCCAGGATTGTGAATTTGTATTTTTTATTCAATAGAGAGTTATAGTGAAGATTCTTGAGTAGAAGAACTGATGATATGATTAGAGTTGTATATTAGGATTGTTTCTTGGGCAACAATGAAAAGGATGAATGAGAGAGGGAAAGTCACTGGAAGTAAGACCAGTTAGATTGATATGTGCTTGGGGTACAGTGATAAGTAGTGTTTCTCTTCTGTGAAATTTGGTTTGATGCTCAGGGTACAGGGAGCCTGAGGCCTTTTTTTGGGTACAGAGCATTTTATCTTGGCTCATCTCCTCCTCCAACTTTACAGTTATTTGTCAAGGCAATCAGTATAGTGTAAAAAGCAAGCATGCTAAAAAATGCTGGATTTGGAGTCAGAGAACCAGGGTCCTAAGATCTGCTACTAACTATCCGTCATTTCATGTCTTTGAGCCTCACATTCCTCATTTCTTAAAAGGACCCTTCTAGCTCTCAGTTTATGGTTCTGTGAATCTATTACATTAATTAAAACTGTAGGAGATAAGTTTTATCTCCTCTAGTGCCTAAGTCAACAGGCATTTAGGTACCTATTATGTACCAGGTAATACACTAAGTGCTGGGGCTACAAAGAAAGGCAAAAATAGTTCTTGCTCTCAAGGAACTCACATTCTAAACAATATGCAAACAATTGCACAAACAGTATGTATAGAGGATAAATTGGAGATAAGCTTAGAAGGAAGACACTAACATTAAAGGGGATTGGGAATACCAGGAAGTACAAGATACTGTTTGCTGTTGTGGAGGGAGCTTTTAGTCTTCCTGGGGAATACAAGGCAAGATATAAGGATAGGCATAGGGACTGGCCTTGTGACTTCTACTAGAATAGGCAAATTCCTCTACTAATGCAATTTATAATCTTAGAGATTGGCCTAGACCATGTAGAGGTTAAATGACTTGTTCAAGGCCATAATTACAAACCAAAACCTAGAAAAAACTGCACTAATTTGTTGCCCCTTGAATTGAACTTAACTCCAGATTGGTTTTTTTTTTGGTTGACCCATTAACTGAATCAGAGATTGAAAAAATATATAAATTCAGAGAGTGATGCAAACCCCAAACCTAGTGAGTCAGTTTAAATGAGAAACAGATCTATTCATTTTCTAAAACAATTGAACTGGAACAAAGCTGGAATATCAAAATATTTTTCACACTAAACCTGAACTGAACCAATACTTCATTTGATTTGAGGCTTTGGTTTAGAATGTAAAGAAATCTTTTTGGGAGGCTGTTCAGTAAAATACTGAATATTCTTTCACTCTGTTCCCATTTAACTCTTGGGTTTCAAAATAATGTACAAGGAATAGAGAAGGAATTAGCTTGGTAAATGGAACTGTCAACATAGCCACAATCCAGTAATTTGTTGGTAATTTGTGTTTATTAGCCTGATACACATTAGTTTTGATCTCTGTAATTATAGGGTGGGCTGGTCTAGTTGGTGAAATCATAGCATATTAGAGTCCAAAGTCATGTAGTAGGACCCATACCTGAAAAAGAATCCCTTCTACAATGATCTTATTATACAGAAATCCAAATCCAATAATCTTTCTCAATCCTCATTCTCTTCAACCTCTCTATAGCCTTTGACATGGCTGATCACACTATTTTCCTTGATGCTCTCTTCTTTCTCAAGGTTTTTAGGACGCTGCTCTCTGCATTCACCTCCTACCTGTCTGATTGCTCTTTAATATTTTCTTCTGGATTCTCTTCCAGATCATGTAGCTGACCCTTGGTGTTCTATCCTGGGCCTTCTCTTCTTTCTATATAAACTCTTTCACTTGATCTCCACAACTACCATGGATTTAATTACCATCTCTACTCTATTATCACATCTACCTATTTTGCCCTAGTATCTCCTACTACCCTTCAATAGCTCAAATGGGATGTCCAGTAGACATCTTAAAATTAACATGTCCAAAACGGAACTCATTCTTTCCCTCTAAAGCCTCCTCCCCCCTACTTTTTCTATAGAAGTCCTTCTGGACTCTTTACTATCTATCTCTCAACTCCCATATCCAGTTTATTGCCTGTTGATTTCACCTCTGCAGCAACTTTCTAATATATTCCCTTCTCTCTTCTGTCACTCTAGTACAGGCCCTCATCACCTCATCACATCTGTGACTATCAAAATACCTTGCTGGTTGGTCTGTCTGCTTCAAGTCTCTCCCAACTCAAATCCAACCTCCATGCAGCCAATAAAATGATTTTCCCAAAGTGCAAGTCCAACCATGTCATTCCCTCACTCAATAAGCTCCAGGGACTCCTTTCAAAATGCTCTGCTCTGCATTCAAAGCCCTTTATGACCTAGCCCCTTCTAACTTTTCTAGTCTTTCATTTTATAAACTGCCATTTACCTTTCAGTCTCGTAACACTGGCCTTCTCACTATTGCCTGAACAAGACATGCCATCTCTTGCCCCTTGATGTTTTCTCTGGCTGGCCCCCTTCCTGGAATTTCCTCCCTTCTCAACTCTCCCTGATGACTTTCCTGACTTCCATTAAGGTCCAACTAAAATCTTATCTTCTATACAAAGACTTTCTCAATTCCTCTTATTATTTGCTATTTATCCAGTATATGCATGCATGTATGTATGTGTGTATATATACATATATGATGGAGTCTAGCACATAATTAGTGCTTAATAAATGTTTGATTGGTTAATCATGACAAAAGAGCACCTTATCTCTGAATCTCCCTCCAGAATACCCGAAATTAAATATTCATTCAAAAGCTACTTTAAAAGTATCTGTTAAATACAGAAAATAGTATTAAGCCTTAGATTAGATGGAGATTGCTGCCCTCAA
Organism: Gymnobelideus leadbeateri; assembly: GCA_011680675.1. Classification (NCBI taxonomy): domain Eukaryota; kingdom Metazoa; phylum Chordata; class Mammalia; order Diprotodontia; family Petauridae; genus Gymnobelideus; species Gymnobelideus leadbeateri. The sequence continues at coordinate 189,184 of WOXC01008869.1, read as the reverse complement.
TTCATTTCTTAATTTAAGCATAACTCTTTCACTTCTATTTCCTGCTAAATGCAAATCTCACTGGAAAATATCACATATTAAATCTGAAACCTTGGAATGAGTAAGTTCACCATTTTGCTTTTCTTTGTACCAGGAAAGAAGGGACAGGAAAAAAGTGCTGGGCATGAGGAGGAGCAAGAGTAAAAAACACTAATGTGGTAGGGGAATTTTTAAAAAAGAGGAATAAAGGAAGGAAGGAAGGAAGAAGTAATGGCTGCATGGGATTGAGCTTTGGACTTGGAGTCAGGAAAGATTCTAATTCTAAGATATTCATTCCATGTGTGAGCCCTATTCAAGTTACTTAGTGTCTCTCAGCCTCAGTTTCCATATCTGTAAAATGAGGTGTTTGGATGTGATAGACTCTAAGGACCCTTCTAGTTCTAAACCTATGATCTTATGATATCACAGTTTTCCTAGGATTTACACTGAAAATTTTTCAGGTAGATTTGTTTTAAGATCCTGCTGCTTCTAATACTGAGGCCTTCTTTGCTTGTGGGTCTGGATGAAAAAGACCAGTGGTCTTTACAAATTCTTCCCTGGAGGAGATCTCCAGGTTTATGATTTGTCACCACGATGGCAGGACCATCAAGAGTGTCTTTGCTCTATGGGAAGAGAGAGAAAATTCCTATGGGGAGGGCATTCTGTTCCTTGGGTGACAGGACATCTGTTCCTTTCTGAGGCAGGTTTCCCTGCTGCTGAAGGCTTTCAGCCACGCAGTTTCACAGCATTATTGAAAGCTTTCATGTGATTTTAAAGCACTTTCTTTTTGGCCCTCTGTGTTTGTAATTCTTTTTGACATAGTTCCCTGTTCGTAGGTTTCTTGGACTCTTCTAAGTTTCCCTTCCTTTTTCTCTTGGCAGTTAGGTGACATGACAGATAGAGTGCTGAACCTGGAGTCAGGAAGACTCGACGTCTGTTTGGCTTCAGACATTTACTAGCTGTGTGACCCTAGGCCAGAGAGGGTCTGAGGGTCTGAGGGTCTGACTCAACCTCAGTTTCCTGACATGTAAAATGGGGATAATAATAACATCTACCTCTAGGATTTTTGTGAGGATAAAATAAGCTGTTTGTAAAGTACCTAAAAGAACTATGTAAGTAGATTCTAGTATTATAGCTATTATTACTCAGCACATGTATTGTACATGTATTGATTTAAATGATGCCTCCCCCATTGTTATGTAAACTCTTTGAGGACAGAGAGTGCCCTCAAAGTTGTGTTTTTTTTGTGCCCCCAGTGCTTAGAACAGTGTCTAGAAAATGCTATGCGCTTAATAAATGTTTGTTATTTGTTTCTTGATTATTAATTTCCCTTTTATCTTGTCTTCAAGACCCAACTCAAATCCTGTCTCATTTATGGAGCAAGTGAGCCCAATCTGATTTCTCTTTCCCCAAAACTCATAACACTTATTGTCAACATATTCATCTAGCAATGTAATTACATCCTGCCTTATGTTATCTTTTGTTTCTTTATTTTTAACTTCTATTATTATTCATTCACTTATGTTTATGACCTCTTTTTCTATATTAAGATATTTGAGGCAGGGGGCATACCTTGTACATTTTTCTGTCACCCATAGTAGTTTGTACTGAATTTGAATTCAGGAGAGTTGTAGATTCAATCCCATCTCTGACACTGGCTGTGTGACAAAGAGAAGGCTAGTTAACCTCTCTGAGCTTTAGTTTCCTCATCTGTAAAATGGGGATAATACCTGTAGTGTCTATGAGAGTGTAGGATCAAATAAAATAATGGATATAACTTTAAGCAGCAGGTAAACATAGTGATTATTTTTTTTTTGGAGGGCAATTGGGGTTAAGTAACTTGCCCAAGGTCACACGGCTAGGTTTTTGTTTGTGTGTGGTAAGTGTCTGAGGCCAGATCCGAACTCAGGTCCTTCTGACTCCAGGGCCAGCACGCCACTCACTGCACCACCTAGCCGCCCCAAACATAGTGATTATTGTTGTTTTAATTATTATGTAAGCTTATCAATAAATAATTGTTCAGTTGTTCAATGGTTGAAATATTTGTTGAATGCATGTCTTTGATTAATTGCTCCTTTGCTGGATCTTTATCCAGGTCAAGCCTGGTAATGGTGAGTGTTTTTCAGGGCTCTATCATGAACCGTCTTGTTTTCTCTCTCTAAAATCTCTCATTTGGTGATTTCAGCTCCCATAGATTCAATTGTGATCTATGCCAGGCCTGTACAACATACGGTCTGTGGACTGTGAGCCCACCAAAGTGGCTCAGAGAGTGTGCTGTGTAGGCCTGTTTAACATCACATCGTCTATATTTTTCATGGGCCACCCAAAATATTTGGCAGGCCGTATGTTTTACAGGCCTGATCTATGCAAATGATTTTCAGATCTATTTATTCGGCCCTAATCTCTTTCAGATAGGTGACCCAGGGGATAGCATACCAGGCCTGGAGTCAGGAAGACCTGAGTTCAAAGATGGCCTCAAGAGCTTATTAGCTGTATCACCCTGGACAAGTCACTTAACCCACTAGAGAAGGAAATGGTAAATCACTCCAGTATCTTTGCTAAGAAAACCCCATAGACAGTATGGTCCACAGGGTCATGAACAGTTGGATACGACTGAATAACTACAACAAACCTCTTTCTTGACCTCCAGTCTCAAAACTAGGTATCGTATATACCTCTTCAATTTAACATGTCTAGAACCAAACTCATTATCTTTCCTCCTGAACTTTTCCTATTCCTAACTCTTCTATTATCATCAATCTAGGTATCATGAACAGCTGCTCACTGTCTGATGACACTCCCCTTTCCCCATATTCAATCTGATGCCAAGTCCTATTGATTTTATCTTTGTAGCAGCCCTCATATATTTTCCTTCTCCCCTTCAACAGTGCCACTATACTGGAGTAGGACTTTATCACCTCATGCCTGGACTACTGCACTAGACTTCTGCCTCAACTCTTTCCTATTTCTCATCCATACTCTCTACTCAGTTGCCAAAGTGAGCCTTCCTAAAGCACAGGTCTTACTGTGTCACCTCTGCCCCTCCCTCTGTCCCCCTTCTCTTCCCCACTCAACAAACTCCACTGGCTCCCTATTACCTCCAGGATCATGTATTTAATTCTCTCTCTGGCTTTCACTGCTCCCCATACACAGCTCTCCATTTCTAGATTTTATGTATTTTCATTGGCTGTCCTCTATTCCTGGAATACTCTCCTTTATTGTCTTCATCTCTTGGCTTCCTTCAAGTCTCAGTTAATTCTCACTTTCTGTGAGAGACCTTTCCCAGTCACACTCAATGCTAGTGCCTTTCCACTGAGTTTGCTTTCTATTTGCCTTATATGTTTACAGATAAAGAGAACACTAACAATTTAGAGAATTGGATAAAGCTTCCTAGAGGATGGTCCCTGAGCTGAGCCTTAAAGAAACCTAAGGATCCTCGTAGTTAGAGGTGAAAAGGCAGTGAATTCCAGGCATGGGGGCAGACAGTGTGGAATGCAAAGTAGCAGAAGGAAATGACAAATGTAGGGAATAGCTAGAAGTTTGGTTTGGGTAGAAGATAGAGTGCATTAAGGTAATTAACCATGAGTAAGTACATATGCATACATTTATGTTTGTATGTATATAGCTGTTGATATATGTATGCACAGATGTGTATATCTCTATACATATGTGTATATGTGTGTACACATCTATATATACATATGTATATATATATATATATGTATGTATTTGTATATATAGTTGTAAAGCTTGGGGTGCTGTCTACCAATGCAGTTCTGCTACTGCTCTGCTCCTCAGAGTTGCCTGTGGTACTGAGAAGGTGACTAGCCCATAGTCACATGGTCACTCTGTGTCAGAGGAGGGACCTGAATCTAGACCTGAATTTGAGGCCAGTTCCTTATGCACCACTCCATGATGCTTCTCATATGTGTATATGCATGAATGCGTTTATGGTGTATAGTTGATCCACACCTGTGATTTCATCAGCAGTGGAGCTCCAGATGAGGAAACTCTTACTCCGGCAGTCAGCAATTGTTTTCAAACATAATCATACTTTGTATCTAATCTTCATGCCTTTGCACTGGCCATTCCCCATACCTAGAATGCTCAAGCTCCTCTCCTCCACCACATCAGATCCTTTACTTCTTTTAAAACTCAATTCAAGTGGCTGGGTGTGTGTGTGTGTGCAGTGAATAGAGTACAGACCCTGGAGTCAGGAGGATCTGAGTTCAAATCCAGCCTCAGACACAACACAAAAACTAGCCATGTGACCTTGGACAAGTCACTTAAACCCAATTGTCCTACCTCCCCACCTCCAAAAATGGCAATAAAATAAAATAAAATAAAACAACAGCATGTAATGGAATACTATTGTACTATAAGAAATGAGGAGGAGATGGACTTCGTATTTACCTGGAGAGGCTTATATGAACTGATGCTGAGTGATAAGAGTAGAACCAGGAGAGATTTGTACACAATCACAGATACAACATATGTGTGATGACCAACTTTGATAGACTGGACTCTTCTCAGCAATGCAGTGATATAAGTCAATCCCAAAAGACTCATGATGGAGAGAGATGTCTACATCCAGAGAAAGAATTAGAAAGAACTGAGTTTGAATCCTGATGGAAGCAAACTACTTGATCTTTTTCTTTTTCTTGTTTGGTTTTATTTCCTCTTTACCATTTTTCATTCCCTCTGGTACAATCTGCCTTTGTAACCTGACTGATGTCTAATGTGAAAGTATTTGTAGATCCTGTACTTGATTGTATGGAAGGAGGGAAAGAAAATTTGAAACTCAAGGAATTGTGGAATTGAATTTTGTAAACTAAAAATAAACAAACCAATTAATAAAGACAAAAAACCCAACTCAATTCAAGCTCTACCTGCTTTTCTAGTGAAGTCTTTCCTGATCCCCCCCCCCCCGCCCGCATCGTCCTCCATTCCTTCTATCTTTTCTGTGGGTAGCAGGGTTTGGATCAAAGCACATCCCATGGAGCATGTGTGGCAATGGGCTTGAGGGCAGGTCATCTTATAGAGCTTATATGTAGCTGAACACTAATGTATATTTCTGGTAATACATACATTCTGGCTTAGTGATTTCAAGCTTTGAAATAACTTTGGCAATTCCCTTATGCTCTGTGATGATGAAGCAATTTCTGAATTTTTCCCTTGTTCTCTGTGATACATGTGTGCTGGTGTGTGCATTGAAATGCTGATACAGAAAGAGTTGCCCACTAGGTAGACTTTTAAAGGGAAAATACTATTGCTTTCTGTTTTTCCAGTTTGTCAAGACTCTTAGACTTCTAGTAGGGTAGCATCTAAGGTAGACATACACACATGTGTTCAAGCCTTGATGTACCTGAGACTGAATTTCATCCCTTGTTTTTTCTTTTGCTCTGTGTTCTTTCCCTAAGTACATGTGTCCAAACACAGCCCTGAGATAAATGTTCCTAGTCTTGACAGCAAATGCATGAGTTTAAGGGGTTAGGAGCACTTGGGTCCAGGTTCTGACTGTTCAGCAGGAGGTGACCTTTGAAACAATTTATCAGAAGAGTTAACTAACATTAGAAGTTTGAGCCCAATTCATACCTTGGCTTGCTAGAAGACAGCAACCTTGAGTGAGTTGTTTAGATAGTATAGATGAAAGTGAAATGCCTATTCAGCAGTTCCACTAAGTGTTTCATGCTTTAATGGATTAAGTGCCAAATTCTTGGGAAAGTATAATGTATGGTGGGTTTACTATATTATGTTTTAAGTAATTGTCAAAGTATATTTATTAGTAATTTGTGTTTTAAGTATTTCTTTTGTGGTATAGTAAATAAATGGCTGTCTGTACCCAACTTATTTTGTACATTAATTACTTTGCTAGAAAGGACCTTCAATCTTTTGGGGAGATTAATATGAGCCAAATTTAAACTCTCAGATACCCACTCCCAGGTTCTTGGGTGAGGATCCTTGTCTAAAAAGCGTAAGATGGCTCTGACTCCTCTTTGAAGCCAGATTCCCCCATGATTGGATTTTTCATGGATCCAGAGCTGGGTCCCCTTAGTGGGTGAGGATTCTTCAGTCTCTTGGGCTACATGTTTTTATATGTATATGTTTATGCTGTATAAACAATATATGCTTCTCTTTTGCCCTTCCATAGTTGGAAGATGCAGGCAACCAGAGATGTGCTGGTAAATGTTTAAGAATGGGCTCTCTGGAGGAAAATTTATGCACTCACTTTAAATTTAATCTGAATTATTATCATTTTATTAAGTGCTGGACAGTTAACAAAATGATAAATCAAGTCCTGATTTGTAGCTTTGCTAATTTCTGATGTTTAAATACTCACACTGAAATTTTAACAATTGACTCTTATCAGCCATCAGGTTAGGGCTAGCACATTCCTATCATTCAGCTCTCTTTAATTTCAGTTTTCTAGGGTGCTTTATTGACAGTAACTATTGGAAAGCCTACAGGAATTTAAGATAGTAAAAAAGTGGAAGGGTTATCAAATTACTTTGGTGGATCTGTAATGTCATTGCTATGGGTCCTTATTCCACTGATACATATCACAATCCTTTCAGTGCTTCTCAGTTTGTTTGATTCTTGTGTATGACTTTCTATGCATCTTTCTGAGAGGATCTACCCATTGTGCCAAAAATCTTCCTCTTATTAATTTCATATCTCAGGAATACTGATACAGCTCTTAGACAGCTCATCTATCTTCTTATTTTTGCTACATCAATGACTCATCTAATTTTCTGGTTATATATGTCTTTCATCATGTCTTTTAATACTGCTGCTTGCATTCAAGTCACTGTTGATAAAACTGCAGTTTAATTATTTCATCCATACATCTTTCATGTGCCCTTTGGATTACTTGTAATTTTAATTCTTTCAAGATTGTGGTGTTCCATCATTCATAGCCATAATGCTATTGGTCATATGATTATAGACATAGAGCTGGAAGGGATCTCATAAATAATCTACTCTATCAATCAGTCAGCATTGATTAAGCAGCTGCTATCTACCAGGCACTATATTAGGTATTGGAGATCCAAACAAAAGTAAAAATAATCCTGGTGATAGGATTCTAATAGGAAGGTCATCAAGTTAGTGGTCATGAACTCCAAACCCCTCATTTTGCAGTTACAGAAACTGAAGCCCAGAGGGTTTAAGTGACTTGCTTAAGGTCAAACAAGTAATTTGCTTTGGAATCAGGATTTGAAACCAAGTAGATTAGTGGAAACAAAGACGACTTAAAATCTAACACCAGCTTTTTTCTGGAAATGTACAGAGATCCAGGCCTAGCTCTTCCTTAATTCTCCTCACTTGAGGTGCTGCTATTTCTCCTGGCATCAGAAATTGATCTCACTTGTAAGAACCATTAAGAGAGTCCTAGATCTTGCTGGTTACCATTTACATTAGTTGTCCAATCCCTAACCTCCCAATTGGCTTGAGAGGGTTGATTAAGAGTATATCTTTGAAGGACATAGACTACCCCTGGAGGAAACCCTGACCCCTGGCTTGCCTGGGGGTTAGCTCTTAAATCCCTTATGTTTTAGTTCAAGGACTGTTCCTGAACAGAGCTATTGTCAGTTGTCCAGGATATGTGTTTTGGCTTTTGTGTGACTAGGATAGTAGGCTTCCTTTAAAGTACCCAGTTGTTTGATTGTGTACTGCTGATTGGAAGGAATTTGGATTTGGTCCTAGACTAATTGAATCTGAGATATCTAGTGGTCTAGGATGAGTTAGTTTCAGGCCAATCTTTATTTAGTCTCTTGAATGGAGCATTTTAAAACTCTAGCCTCAGCCACCAATAGAGGAATTAAAATGTAAAGAAAACGTTAAGTGTTTCACAGGACAGATAAATATTCTGAGAACCAAGACTTAGGATTAGATTTTTTAAAAGTTCCAGAGCCAGCAGTCAGTACGGGCAAGAGAAATGGCTGCATTTTTGTTGTTCTTGAGAATGGCTTGAAAATAATGGGAACAATTGTGACAAAGATTAGTGGCAGATGCTAAATATTTTAGGAAATCAAGAGATCCACATATGCAAATAAGATGCGGAAGCAGATTCTAGAACTGTAAAAACTAGCAGCATTACTTCCCAAACCAATCTAACTAAGGTTAGGACCCTTATTGCTTGGGTTACCAATTCTGCTAAAGATGTAACTCTTTAGCTAACTAATGAGTAACACAATTTAATGCTGCGATTATCTTATGAAGCAGAGATCCAAAATCTCTCTGGAAAAGTTTTGTCTGAAGTGTTCTTAATGGAAAAAGTAATCAGCCCAGAGTTTTATGTGGGGCAAATATTCAGTCTAGCAGATATTAGGTGTTGGAATGACTGGCTCTTGTAAAAAATCTTCATTAAAAATGGGACTAGTTGGTATGGGATGGTTGAAGAGTTACCTACCTAGTTTATTACATTTACATTGACGGGTTTGTAGAATCAGCACCATGGACAGTGACCCAACTGCTTCTGTTTCCAACAACTGGTCTTCAGAGATTTTCTTCCTTGGGTTCCTTGGTCAGTTGTGCACTGACCTTTCAATCATCACTTCCTTGGACATCTTTTATTACCTCAAGCCCTCTCACCTGGACATTTATCTTGGAGAAAAATCATTAATCCAGTGGTTCTCAAGCTTTTTTGTCTTAGGAGACCTTCACACCTTCAAAAATCATTGAGGATCCCTAAAAGCTTTTGTTATGCTATTGATATTTACCATATTGAGAATTGTAATATCTTTGTATTATTATGAAATAGTTTTGATATCACAGAATTCTGTCTCTTCTCCCTCCACCCCCACTCCTGCCCAGTATTCCTTGACTACATTATGAGAATAGCTGCATTAATCTGTTGTTAAGGAAGTACTCCTTTCACTGAAACTTAATGTCTTTACTCCTGGTTTTAGTATCTGGCCCTAGTGGGAAAGGTTCGTGGTTAGATTCTGGCCATTAGAATACATTAGTTTGGGAATTATAAAGAGTGAAGAGTACAACAGAAAGTCCAACCTTTAAAGCAAGATAAGATCATCCTGTGGGTAATACTTGGAAATAATGATCATATGGAAAATCAGGCTTAAAAATGATGAAACCTATTACCAAAGCATGGCCAGCAGGGCACATGATTTCTTCTTACGTGCTTTGTAGCTGTAACATGTAGTAGCATCAAAATAGCCACATCACTGGTAAAGCTGAGTTGATGAATAGGTTCTGAATTCAGTGAATGATCTCTACTTAGGGAACCAACTCCACATCTACTTCTCCAAGTTAACCTTTATGGCATATCCCTCAAATTCCGAGCTTATTCTACCTATCCTTGGAAACTGGTCCTTTTAGAAAATTTAGGTTTGCAACAGAATTTAAATATGAATAATAATAATGTCAGTTCCTCCAACAATTTTCTAATTTTATATGATGATGAAATCTCAAAATAAAGGACATTGAACATAAGTGGAATAGGGATTTAAAGAAGGGGAATTTTGTTTGTAGGGAGTGTAATTGCATAATACTTCATGGTGAGTTGGAACATTTGGACCCTGAAGCACGAATAGAGCCTTAGGAGAACTGAGTAGAATACAAAAGTTATTCTAGCATTAGAGTAGAAAGTCTTAACATTTTTGTGTATCCTTGGTCATGTCTAGTGAAGTCTATTGGTCTCTTCTAAGAATGATTTGAAGTACAGAAAACATAACATACAGGGTTACAAAGAAAACCAATTATATTAATATAAAGGTTTTTTTCTAGTCCAAGTTCATAAATTCAATCAAATGTATATATGAACCTCTTAGAAGCTGATGAACACCAGGTTAAGAGGCTCTGTTTTTGAGGAAGGATCATAGGATAATAGATTTATAATTAGAAGGGAACACGCTTAGAATGCTCTCTCCTTTTCACCTCTAAGTCTTAACTCAAACACTACCTTCTGCAAGAGATCTTTCCTGGTCCCCCCAAATGCCTTACTCACTAAGATTATCTTCCTTATATTCTGTAGATTATTTGTTTGTGCCTATTTATTTACCTGTTATATTCCATGCTTTTTGAGGGGAGGAACTATTTTTTTGTCTTTATTTGTATCTCTAGCATTTAGCACAGCACCTTCCACATACAAATACTTGTTAATTGATTGGGGGTCCTTTAATCTAACTCTGATTTTGTAGAGGAGAGAATTGGAATCCAAAGGGAGAGAATGATTTGGCTAAGGTTACAAGGAAGTAGAGGTGAAGGAGTAGTGTCCTTACTGCCTTCCTTCACCCCTCTGCCTAGTAGCTGGGCTATTTGTTTGGTACCGTGTGGAGGAGGGTCATGGTGGAAGGGAAGACTTTCATTGATAGATGCCTTGGCCCCGTGCTCCTCAGTAAAGGGGAGGATAACCGTGAATGAAGACAGACAAGAGAAATAATGAAGGTCCTCTCCCACTGCGCCTGTTGACCTGACTCTCCTGACAGCAACTTTCAGATCAGCATTCTTGCATTTCTCCCTTCTGTTCCCACCCTCCTAAGCAGCAGGAGCCCAGGCTAAATTGATATTCCATTTAAGGTACACAGAATAGTACCAACCTCCAAAACTGTCAAGCAGCATTAACTGGAGCTCCTTGACAGTGTTAAGTATCTTGCCAGCGACCAGCTGGTGAGAGCTCCTCCAGAGAAGCTGTCTTAGAGAAGTTTTGTCAGAGCCTGGCTGGAGTACATTCAAAATAGTTACACATATGCTCTCTCATCCCCAACTTTTTGTCCCCAAAACAGTTTGCTCCTATTCATTCCTTTGTAGGAAGTAAGTTAATTTGGGGTACCTTTCTCCACGTAGCCTGCAGAGTTACCCATTATTATCCTTAAATCCAAAAAGCAGCCCAGTTTTTCAAGGTTCCTCTAATGCGTCTTTACAGGTTTGGGCTTTTAATTCACACCTCTGCCAGACCACAGTGGCTCTGAAGAGCAGGGGAGCTAGCCTGACTTCCATAGATGTACTCAGCTATTGAGCTGCCCGAGCAGTATAATTATTCCCCATTAGTGCTCAATAAAACTGCAGATGGTATGCAGATTTCCTAAGGTGGTTAACTTGACTTATTTTTTTTTCCCCACTCTGAAACATTTTGGTTTATGCACCTTCATTTCCAGAAACAAGGCTAAGGCCTGGGCTCAGCACACTTACTAATCTTCCCTTTTAGACAGGTTAATATCAGAATACAGGATTATAAATTTTCTCTATGGAAACTATAATTACTTGTAATTTAGGCTGGTGTATCTGAAGGCACATGCTACTATTCCAGAGCTAAATGTGCTCATCACAGCTCCTTTCCCTTTTCCAGAGAGCATAGAATACAAAGGACAGGATTGCTTTAAAGCCCAGATAGGAACCTAAAACTAATGTGATTTCTGATGAATAACTGATAAGCAAAATGACCAAAAGATACAGGAAGGTGTCATGGGAAAAATTCCATGCACAGAACCCTCCCTTTATACCTCTGCCTTCTAGCCTATTTGACCACTCTTTTCCTTTCCCAGTTCTTTGCTGGTGTTCAAGATTAGAGCTTCTGCCAGTTTTGAACTGTGGTTCAAGATTAAAAGAGCTTCTGAAGGGCTGTGCAAATTTATGCAAATTTGATGTGAGCCTGCAGTCAACTCCATTTTGTCCTATACTTCTGGGTTGCCTTGCCAGTGGCGGGCTGCTCTGCCTCCTGGAAACACAAGTAATATGGACTGTATATAAAGTGCCAGGAACCATTTGGTGCCTTGATGTATCAGATTATGAAGCTTTGACGGGCGACATGTGTCAGGGAATAATATCAAGACTCCTAGGATTCAAAACAGCAAGAAGCAATGTCATAGGCAGGGAAATTGCTGGAGCTCATTGATTTTTTAAATATCTATCCAGCTTTGGAATTTCCTTTTCCTTTTCATGCCACTGTGGCTAAAATGCACTGTTCTAATAAGAAGCATTATTTGATCTTTCAGTGAGGCTTCCTTCTTTGTCCCTTTCAAAACTGGTCTTTCAGACCTAGGATTACAGAGGGTGATTTGCAGGAACACATCCATTATTTTTAATAAATAAAAGTATTACAAATACCATTAATTTCATTTGCACATGAATGGTATATAATTGATATGTGTTCTGTTATACTGACATGAACTGCCAAGTCAATCTTCAGGTGATTTTAAATCTCATTATTTTAACTTTAAGATGGTCATTTTTTAAAATCTCTCACCACCCCTACCTCCAACTTTTTACCACTTTTATTTTCCCAATTTTTCTTGTACCTATAGCCTTTATCCTCTGCTAGGAACATAGAAGGGGCTATTTAAATGTTTTTTGAAGAAAATTGAAGATGGAGCCAAAGAAAGGAAAAATAGGGTCAGTGTGTGGGAAACAATGGGAGGAATTTTTTTCCCACATAATTAAAAGTGCTCCTATCTTTGATAGCAGAATGTGGGGCAGAGGTGCCTGGTTCTAATTAGAGCTGTGATCTAGCAGGGCCAGGTTTGTGATAAAGTAGGGGTTTAAAGGCTTGTACGCATGCTTCCTGAGCTATGTGAGGGGAGTATGACGGTGAACAGTTCAAGAGGTTACACCTAGCCAATGGAGAACAAGGTGGGAAATTCTAATGGAAACAGTATAAAAGGGCTCTCAGTTGTCTGAGTTGGGTGTACTCCATTAAGTGAGCTACTCATTTATTCAGAAAGAATAAAAGTAAAATAAATATGATGAAAACCTTCCTGGCTTTCCAATGAATATTATTTATTCCTGGACTGAGCGCGTTTATAACAATTGGGATAAAACAGTCCATCTTTCTGACTGCAAGCATGACTATACTTGATCATCACTGATTAATTTCTTGTCTTATACTAAATAAGATTCCAATTAGTACCAGTTGAAATCTGCTTTGCTATTATTTTAAGAGAATAAAGTAAAGAAATTGAAGGTACTTATAGTTAATTGTTCTCCAGAGCATAATCCTACCAAGACAACAAGTATATATTAAGTGCCTCCTATGTGTCTAGCACTGTTAAGCATTAAAAAAAAAAAAAACCCAAACCCAAAACATAAGACATATTCCTTGTCCTCAGAGCAATTCCATTCTTGTTGGAAAGATAAGATGAAATTCATGAAATAACTAAGACATTCTATAGTTAAGGGCTGAATTGTGTGAAGTAGGCTCTAAGTACTGTAGGAGTGAGTTCAGAGAAAGAAATGATTAAGGAGGTCTAGAGTAGTAGTTAGGGGGGAGGTTTAAACTTGGCCTTGAAGAATGAGAAGGATTTGAATTGGCAGATGAGTCTGGGCCAGGAAAAGAGAAGATGATAAATACAAATTCTCCCAAGATCCTCTATAATACACTTCCTAGCTTTTAGAGGGATTGTTCATCTACCAACAATAAGATCCTAGACCAGATAGAAATTAACAGACTTAGCTCAAAGAAGAGGTGAGTTACAATGGGCACAAAGAACCTACAGACTACATCAAGATGGGACTAATAGCACTTACCTCCACTCTATCCAAGATTCATAGGCAGAAGGGCATCTGCCTGAAAGCAAAAGATTGAAATGTTCTCTGACTCCTTTATTTCCCACCAAGCAATAAGAATTGAAAGCCTGAGCAAATGTTTTCCTTTTCTTTTTCTTGGGAAACTAGCTAAAGGAAGAACATTTTACAATAGTGTTTAAATTCAATGGTGTTTAAATAGAAACGATAATACAATGGGACTTTGCCTGGAGATAGGGTGCTGGCAGTTTACTTGAGTCGGGTAAATATCGTATTTGGTATACATGATTGTTTAGAGCACTTAGCAGTCATTTGCTACACTGAGTGAAGAATGTGTGCTTGACTGTCTCCTTCCATCAATGAATAGAAAGAAACTCAGAGAGAAGTCTTAGTTTTACTGATAAAATGCTGGTGAAGGGAGTGCAGGGAAAGGAACTAGGACAGAGCTGGGATAGGGAAAAGGTAGGATGCTTTGGAGGAAGGGTGTTTCTTCACTACTCAGTTACCCAGACCATATGAAGTATCAGGGTACAGAGCAGGGTACTAGGTTCTTGGGCTTCATATTGGCATAGGATAGCTTCTTTCAAGAAGTTCTCAATATGATAGGAGAGGTATTGATGATAAAAAATTACAGTACTGCTCTCACAAGGAATTTAAAATCCATTTAAAAAAAGATATAATATATGTACAAATAAATGTTACATAAGGTATACTAGAAAAAGAGGAAGAGAGATCCAGGCAAAGTGCCAGGAGCTGGGCCTCATAGAGAGAGAAGAATTTTAACAGAGATATGGAGGGAATAGTGTCTGCAAAAAATATATGAGTAAAAGATAGTCAGGATAAGTTAGAGCAGGGATTCTTAAACCAAGGGTTTAAACTTTTTAAAGTTGAGTCCTTTGATATGTGTATTTCAAAAATAGTTGTTTTCCTTTATAATTCTATTTACTTAACTTTATACATTTAAAAATATAATTCTGAGCACATGAAAAAAAGGTTAGAACTCCTAAATTAGAGAAAGAGCTAGTAGTCCAATATGTATGAAATGTAGAATTAGTAAAAGGGAATGTGAAATAATGCTGATAAGGGAGAATGAAGTCAAACTTTGAAATGTCTCAAATGTTAGGCTTTTATTTAATCTCATAGGCAATAAGGAACCAGGGAAGGTTCTCGGAAAGGGAAGTGGCATGGTCAGATTTGTGTCTTAGGAAGTCCACTTTGACAGTTGTGTGCAGTATAAATTGGAGAGGGAACATAATGGAAGCAGTGTGTTATAGTAGTCAACATAAGAAATTATTAGGTCCTGAACTAGAGAGATGCCAGTGTCAAGAGGGGAGAGGACAATGAAAGACTTTCTAGGGGTAGAAGTGACAGTAACTGATTAGCTGTGAGTGGTTATGGAAAGGAAAGACTCAAAAGGGCTTTCAAGTCTATTTAACTGGGAGGATGGTGGTACCTTTAACCGACATAGGAGAGGCAGGTTTGGAGAGAAAAAAAATGATAAATTCAGCTTTGGCCATAAGAAATTTGAGATGATAATAGCACATACAGATGCAGTATGGTACAAGCAGTTGTAAGTAAGAGAACTGAATCTCAAGGGAGAAATTAGAGCTAAGCTAGATATGTCTATTTATAAGTCATTTACATAGTGTTGATTGATAATGGAGACCCTGGGAATGGATCACATTGCCAAAGAAGAGAGTGTTAGAAGGAAAGAAGAGAGGGCCTGGAAGAAAACTTTGTTGAGGAACCCATACTTTATTAGTATGTTGTCCTTCACCTACTTGCTTAGTAAGAGGGAAACCAGGAGAGAACAGTCTCATAGAAGCCTGAATAGAAGTGATAATCACAAAGGAGTGAAGAGATCAAACAAGAGGTATTGGGTTGATCATACAAGTCAAAATAGACTATTTTGATCATGGAGAATTAAAAAAGCTTTTGTGGGGGCAGTTAGGTGGTACAGTGAATAGAGCACTGGCCCTGGAGTCAGGAGGACCTGAGTTCAAATCTGACCTTAGACACTTGATGCTTACTGGCTGTGTTACCTTGGGCAAGTCACTTACCCCCAATTGCCTTGCCTTCCCCCCCAACAACAACAAAAGTTTTTGTATAAAAATGAAGGTAAAATTAGAAAACAAAGTGGTGGGAAAATATTTATATCAAATATCATTGACAGTCAAGATGCATAGGGATAACATATGATAGAGGCATTCTCAATAGTTAAAGGCTCAAAGGATAAGAACAAACAATTTTCAAGAAAGGTATTTCAAATGGCACAGGATGACAGTTTTCAAATCACTCCTAGTTCGTAGGTTGATAGTATATGGATGTAGAGCTGGAAGCAACCTCAAAGATCCCCTAATTAGAGAAAAGCAAATTAAAGCAATCCCAGCTTTTACCTTATACCTATCAATTGGGAAAGATGACAAAAACCAGAAATGGTCAGTCCTGGAGTGTCTGCAGGAAGACAGGAAACACTAATGTGCTATTGACAGAGCTTTTAGTTAGTCCAGCTCCTCTGGATACTAATTTGTAATTACATAAGAGAAGTGACTGAACTGTTTTTATCATTTGACTTAGCATTCCAACTGCTGAGGATATATACCCCAAAGAAGTTAAAGAGAATCTATATCAGAATATTTATAGCAACTTTTTGTACCCACAAGTAACTCAAAACAAAGAAGGGTTCCATACATTAGGGAATGACTGAATCAACACTGATATGAGAATGTAATGAAGGAAGAAGACTAGCATTTATTAAGCCCCTACTGTGTGCCAGGAACTTTGCAAATATCTCACTTGATCCCCATACTAATCCTGGGAGGTATATGCTATTATTATCAACACAATTTTACAGTTGAGAAAACCTAGATAAATAGAAGTTAAGTTATATGCCTGGAGCCATGCAGCTAAGGGTCTGAGGTTGAATTTGAACTCAGGGTTTCCTGACTCCAGGCTCAGTATTTTATCCACTGTGCCATCCTCTTGCCTCCAATGGAATATTATTGTGCAGTAAAAAATGAAGATTATAAGGAGTTCAGAGATGTTTGAACAGTATATTGATTAGTCAACATATGCTTATTGATCCCCTACTATGTGGCAAGCACTGTTTGAGGTATTAGATACAGAGACAAAGATAAAGCAAAATAATCCTACGCTTAGGGAACCAACATTCTGTTTCAGGAAAACACCATGTATAAACATACTTACACACAAGTATATATGCATGTATATATATTGCTAGTAATTGGCAGACCAGAAAGGGCTTTATGTAGAATGGTGGCTGTTGACTTGAAAAAAAAACCCAACAACAAAAACTAGAGTTTAATGAGGTGAAGGTGAGGAGGGAATGCATCCCAGATATGAGGGACAGTTGGTAGAAAGGGACAGAAAGAAGTGGAAAAGATGATGGGAATGGCATACCGTGTATGAGGAATGGCAACATCTCCGTGACTACACAATGCAACTGAACTGCTGAAAGGAAGAACACTGAAAAACTAGTAATGGTCCTGGAGTATAGATAAGGAAATACCTCCTTCCTCTCAGCAAGGGGGATTCCTTGGCCAGAATGTTGTATGCCTTGTCAGACATGGTCATTGTATCAGATGTTTTGGCTTGTTTTTATCCTGTTACAAGGAAGGGTTAATTTGAAGCAAAGAAAGGAAGGGAGAAGTATTCCCAGAAATAACAATGTTATGAAAACCAAGAGACATCAATAAACCTTTTTTTTTTTTTTAAAGAAGAGAGGTAGTCAACAGTGTCAACATTTGCAAAGGCCAAAAACAGGACACACACTAAGAAAAGGCCACTCCATCTGGCAATTAAGACACTGCTCAATTTAGAAATTAGAGGTTGTGGAAAGATTTAGATGAACAAGTATAAAGTGAAATGAGTTGAACCAGGAGAACGGTTGTATACAGTAATAGCAATATTGTATGATGGTCAACTGTGAAAACCTTAGCTATTCTCAGCAATACAAAGATACAAGACAACTCTGAAGGACTTATCATGAAACATGTTATCCACCTCCAGAGAAAGAACTGATGAGGTCTTATTGCAGATGGAGGCATACTATCTTCTACTTTTTTCATAATTTTTTGTTTGTTTTATCTTTAATAACATGACTAATATGGAAATGTGTTTTATATAACTGTACAATATATCCTATATCAAATTGCATGCCTTCTCAGTGAGGGGGGAGAGGAAGGAAGGAGAGAATTTGGAACTCAAAATTTTTTTAAAAAGTTAACGTTTTAATATGTAATTAGAAAAAATATATTAGAAATTATAGATCAGTGGTAAAGTGGTCTCAGAGGAGTATTGAAGTCAGAAGGCAAATAGCAAAGGGATGAGAAAATGAAACAATGGATTATAGAAAGGAAATGCAGATTACTTGTCTAGGAATTTAGCTGTGATTGAGCTGTTTAGGAAACGCTGAGTTCACAGGAATTTAGCTCAAGCAATAGTTTGAGAGGACAATAACTTTCAAGGGAATGGTGTTGAGTTTATTTATTTATTTATTTATTTATTTATTTATTTTTGGACAGATGGACACAAGCTTGCTTGTAGACAGGGGAGAAAATAATGCTAATATCTAATATCTAAGCTATTACATGTATTATCTCATCTGATCATCAGAGATGGAGAGATTAGAGTTGAGAAAGTCAGTGAAGTGAAATCTTAGGAGAGGAAAGAAGGAATGAGTTCTTGGGCAAGAATGGAGGTATTAACCTTTGCAGGAAGGCCTTCTTCTTTAATAATGACAGAAAAAGAAAGAGTAGGTAAAGACATAAATTTTGAACTGTAGCATAGGGGCAATGAAGTAGTGATAATCTCCATTTTCTTAGTAGGGTAGACAATGGAATCATCTGCTAAAAAAAAGGAAATGAGAATGGTGTCACTTCTGTGAAGAGATAAAAGAATGTTGGAAACAATTACTATGGGTAGTTACATGAAGGATTCATGAGGAATGAACAAAAGAATAGTTACAAAATAGTGAAGAGCCAGTTGAGGTTAAGGAACATGCATTCATAGTAGACTCAGTTGGCACAGTTTCATGACTTTAGCATACAATGATTCCTGACTGTATAACTGGGCTCTGTTTTGCCTTTGTACCTTAACCTCTGACTTGGCCATACTCCCTGACTTTGACTCCATGGCTCCATCTTTATTCCTGGTTTCTGGCATTCTTGGCTCTACATTATTTCAACAACTGTTCTTTATTCCTTCAGCAATTCTTATCCTGGCTCCTGATTGACACACGGGTTTGTGTATGGAACAATTTGGATTTGGTCTTGGAGGTGAAAGTGGGAAGACTAGATATGGGGACACAGGGTCCAGGAATGCTAATTTGGCTAGAATAGAGAATACAAGTTAGAATTTCCCAGAGGCATAAAAACAGATGCAGAGTTTCTGAGTACTTTTAAATGTCTCTCCTGTGTGATTTTTCTTTTGATGATTTTCCAGACTTCATCAGACATGGGTTTGTGACTTCTAGAATACTTCTATGTGGGGAGCCAAGGAAGCCTGATTCAGGACTCAGACTATGTGCCCTACAGAAGGCCCTTTGCGATGTGACTTTTTGTTAAGCTGGCTCCTTGGGTCTTTTGATATGGGTTATGTTGTTTGAGTTCTGAGACCAATAGGCTCTACCCCAAGATTCTAGTTATTGAGAGCCAAAATATTTGATTCAGCACTCAGGTATTTTTGGGTGGCCAGCTCTAAACGTGATGTCTTTTGAGGATTGCTGATTTGGCTTTGAAGTCTGCTCTCAATTTTATCTGTTTATGACTGTGGCTGCATTAGCAGGTAACTGAGGCCTAGATCAAAGGTCTTACCCTAAGACTTTAGTCTCCTAGATAACAAATCCTTATCAAATTATCTATTCTGTGCTACTTCCAGGATACAACAGAATACTCAAGTCCTATTTCTTTCTCTCATTTGCTCTATAAAAACCTTGTCCTGAGAATCAATAAATGGAGTTCATGGTTCTTCCTTGAGCTACCCCCATGGTCTGGTCATTTCTTATTCACATCTCTGATCATGCTTAGTGCCAGACACTGAGCAGCCCATGGCACTTCTATAAAAGATTCTGCCCTGGGTTTTAGGCACAGGTGTCCTGGTAAATGTTTAGTAACAAGCTCTCAAAAAATGTGTGCATCACACACTTTTAAGTTAAGTTCTCCATGTTATGGAGAAATATATATGGGCTATCTTAAGTCCATATAATCAACAAAAGAATAACAAGCTCTAAGGCTGCTAGGTGGCACAGTGAATAGAGCACCAGCCCCTGGAGTCAGGAGGACCCAAATTCAAATCTGGCCTCAGATACTTAACACTTTTAACACCCAATTGCCTCTACAAAAAGCAAAAACAACAACAAAAAATGAGCTCTGATTTCTTAGCATTGGCCAATTTCTGAGGTGTAAATGCTCACACTGAAAATTTAACAATTGACTCTCTCCGTTATGAACTGGCTCCTGTGTAGTCCTCTGATAGGCCTTGCTCATTGTAGCCTCCTGGTAGGTCTTGGTCCTTGCCAGCTTCATGGGGGCATCAGAAGTGTTCTAGAAGGCCCTGGCCTTGATTTTACAGCTTTAATCTTTCATCACTTTCAAACCATCTTTGATTATTGAATACCCAACTCAAAGAAGGCAGAGTTGACTGACCTTCTACATCCTTGAAAACCTTTTTGGCTTTCTGAATTCCTAGAGTCAATATGGTGAAGTGGGGAGAATACTGGGATCAGGGGATAATGTAAGACAAGTTACTTGTTTTCTCTAGGCCTGCCTTTCTTCATCTATAAAAACTGAAAGGTTGGACTAGATGGTCATTAAGTGTTCTTCCAGCTCCAAATCAATCATATCAGAGCCTACATTTGAATTTAGCCGTCTACCCACTATTTAATCTTTGACAAGTCATTTTTCCTTTTTGGGTTTCAATTAGACCATCTATAAAATGAAAAATCTTTTAAACTTATGATCCCCACGATCCTATTTGCTACACCTTTCCCCCTTCTTTTGCCATTACCACTAAATTTTTAAAAAATCTTTTTGGAGGGGGGAAGGCAGGGCAGCTGGGGTTAAGTGATTTGCCCAAGGTCACACAGCTAGTACATGTCAAGTGTTTGAGGCCGGATTTGAACTCTGGTCCTCCTGACTCCAGGGCTGGTGCACCATTCTCTGCATCACCTAGCTACCTCTCACTACTACTAAATCTTAATGATCAAATCTAGCACCCTCTTCCTTTCTTACCTTTGCTACCATAATTCTAGATGGCAAAAAATGTGTGTCCTAATATCTACTATTTTCCTTCACAAAGGAAAGAGTAGTAGACAATGAATAGAATTTCAAGTAATTAAGAGAAAAGGTTCTACCCCACCTATACTGGGTGGTAGCTACACTTCCTATACTATTTTCTAGCTAAAATTCCACAGGGTCTGATTTGATTTAATTAGACCTGGAGGCCATGAGACAGTGTGCTGTTCCCTCATGGGCCCCAGAAAAGACTGTTAACCCTGGTTCCAGACCATTTTCCATTTACTTGTCATTTACCCATATGTATACTCTAGGCTCAGTCGGTTAGTTTACAGAATCCCAAGTCAATTAAGAAGCCTCTTGATTGCTGGCAGGTTAGCCATGCTCCTACACAAATGCTAAGCCAATCCCTCTTTGAGGGGAGGAATATAATAAGTTTTAGACCAGGAATTGACCCTAGAAACCATACAAACACCTTCATTTCATTTAGAATCACAGATTTAAGTCTGGAAGGAACTTGAGGGGGCCATCTAGTCCAACCTCTTCATCTTTCAGATGGAATCAAGCAACAAGCATTTATTAAGCCCGTAATGTGTGCCAGGTACTGAAGTGCTCTGGCTCACACAGGTGAGAAGTATCGGTGAGGGTTTGACTTCAGGATCTCTTACTACAAACAAGCTACAGCTCTCTCCGGTACTAAGGCCCGATGAATTTAAATTTAAGCAAGTAGGGCCATACAGGTAGGAAATAACACAATCAAGATTCATCTGACTTCAAACTGAGTGCATTTTGCACTACATCAGTCTGTCTTGCTCTCATTAAAGATATATTATGGTACCCTTCAACTAGAAAATAGCTTAGAATCAACCTGTTGTCTGATTCAACTCCAGAGTTCCCAAAAGATGATCTCTTGTTCTATTGTGAGATAGATGTTGCCCAACAAGGAAAAAAAAATCTGGATTTAGAGCTGTTTACCAATTTTGTTATCCTAGGGCAAATAGCCATTAAATTTTAGAGTGTTTATATGTGCCAGTGTGTGTGTGTGTGTGTGTGTGTGTGTGTGTGTGTGTGTGTGTGTGAGAGAGAGAGAGAGAGAGAGAGAGAGAGAGAGGGGCAGGCAGGCACAGAGACAAAGAGGAGAGGGGAGGGGAGAATGTGGGTGTGTTGTCTTTCTTCCCCTACACTCTGTTGAATCACTTTTGACCAGATCTTAAGTCAAGTCAAGGATTTCAGTTGCCCTTAGCCTAAGGGATTAAGTTATTGCTTGGCTGCATGTCAACCTATAGTCTAAATGTATAAGTCTCAGGTAGTTATATATTTCTCTATTCTTGGCTTTGCCATTCTGCACGTATTTCTGCTGAGCCCTAAGTAAATCTAAAGTATACAGATCATTAGGGAAAATATTGAACCATTTGCTTGGAGAATAGGCATAGATTAACTGGGGCTGGCTTGAGGCACTCCTATCACTAATGCTTCTGGAAAGATTTTAGGATTTCAATGAGAAGAGTCTTTTGTTATAGAGTGGCTAGGGCAAAGGAATGGATGAAAGTAGGGGTGAGGGCAAGGGGGAAGAATGTTCGTGGTGTTCGTCCATTTTGCTTTAAACATGAGTTGAACCTTCCTCAATACTTTTAGTCCTTGCAACACCAAGGAATTCAATTCATGCTAATTTTTTGGTCCTTGTTTATACACTCTTGCTTCATATGAATTATAGTTGTTTGGGGAGTAGTAGCGATGGAAATAATGCCAGCTGCAGCTGTTTCCCAGTCCAGTTACTAAACTGCCTTACATCCTCTACCTTTTGACAATGTACTCATACTTCAAAGCCCTTTTTACCTGCCACCTCATTTATGGAACCTAACTTGCTCTGCTCATATGAGAGGGATTATCTCTTATCTGATTTTATCTGATTATATCTCATCTGATTTTATTGGACTTCATATTGTCCTTATGTACTTAAAATGTTCTAATTCAGATCATATTTGTTTGTGTATGTCTCATTTCTCCCTACAAGAATGTATATTTTGGGGAGACAGAGATCATTTTTGTATCTCCCCCAGCACTCCCTACAGAGCATTTCACCTAAGAGAAACAGCCAATGTTTGTTGAATGAATGAATATCTGAAAAGGTTATATGGGATAGTGGAAAATGCTGGACTCAGAAGACCTGGGTTCAAGTGGGCTCTGCTACTTAATGCCTCTGTGACCTTGGGAAAGTCATTTAAACTTCTCTGGACCTCAGTTTCCTCAACTATAAAATGAGAGGGTTGGACTAGATGACTTTAAAGGTCCTTTCCCCTTTCAGATCACCTCCCATCTAGTCTGTAAATATCTTGTATGTACCTAGTTTTTTTTTCATGTTATCTGCCCTATTGGAATGCGAACTCTTGGAGAGCAGAAAATGATTTTGCCTTTCTTCGGATATCCAGAGATATTCCTGGCATATAAGCAAGTGATTAAGAATTTATTTTGATTGACTAGATTGGGAAATCTTAACTTGTGTTTGTGTGTGTGTCTGTATGTAACGGACAACTTTGACAGTCTGGTGAAGCCAATTGATCTCTTCTCAGAATAATGTTTTTAAATTCATTAAATAAAATGCATAGGATTACAAAAGAAATTATCTATATTGAAATGCAATTATAGAGCTATTTTTAAAAGTTCATTTTCCCTATGTTAAGAACTCCAGCTACAAATTAATACCTTTACTTTGCAATCAGAGGAAATAGAAGAGGCTTCACTTAAAGGAAGCTATTTTTAACTTTTCAATTGAGTATCTGTTATCTCTTAATTAATAAGCAACGTTTTCTTTTAAAAATAAAATATATTTTAAAATGTCAGGACATTTTTAAAAATGGCATGCTGGTAGTGTCTACCCGGGTTTCAGCGTTCAGAATTTGAAATAAGAAACAAGCATCAGTTTCTGGCCCATTTATTCAATGAGTATATATTGGACACAGATTATATTCCATACAGGAAATGTAGAAAAGCCAAGACATGTTCAGGCAGGATTTAAAAAAAATCACAAATGAAAATGTGTCAAGACATGTTTGGTTTCATTAATATCACCTCTGTGAGCCAAATGAACTGGTGTTATTCATGGATAAAACTGTGTCACAAGAACAGCTAGTTATTAATCAATTTATTGATCTTTGTGATCTGGTATCAAGATGTTTTCTTAATAAAGATATTAGCTTAGTAATTACCTATTGTTGAGGTAAAAATAGCAATTTTCATTGCAACTCCAAAAAGTTAAGTTATGCTTTATTTTCTGCTCTGGGGTGTGGATTTCTGTGGCTAGGGTTTGTACAAGGATAAAACATCATGTCTTACAGCACTGGTATTTTGTGTATGACTGTGTGCCCTGGTCCATGCAATCTTACAGAAGTGAATTTCTATGGCTTTCCAATTAGGGAAGAATCAAGGTCCAATTAATTGTCTCACAGCTACTAATCACAACAGTAAATTAAACTTGCTATAAAACTTGTTATTGAATTCTATTTCCTTCAAGTTGATTAACTTAGATGTGTTGGTAAGATAATGTGTGTTTTATGGTCTGATTGCAGAAACAAGGGATAGTGATGGACACTGAATGGTCTAGCTCCAGGAATTATGAAAATAAAATCTCAATGGTTCCTCATTGCCTGTCAATTAAGAACCAAACTCCTTACCCTCATATTCCAGGCCTTCTTATTATCTGGTCCCAAACCTCCTCTTCAGCCTCATTTGACAGTGTAGCTCCATTTTGTACTCTATACTCAAATCAGACTAGGCTACTTTCCATGTTGAAACATGTCTCTTGTACTTTCTGCATCTATACCTTCCTGCCTTTATTCATGCTCTTAAGTATACCTGGGGGGCTTTCCCGTATCATCTTAACCTCTTGACATTGTACTCCTCTTTCAAGACCCTTGTCAACTGCCTCCTAATCTGTGAAAACTTCCATACTCTACTCAGCTGGATGTGGTTATCCCTTACCTGATTTCATAGTAACCTATTATATACTTAAAAGTGTTCTAATCGAGATAATGTTATTTTTTTTCTAGGGGAGAAGGCATTATTTTTGCATTTCTCTTATCACTTCCTACCTACCTACCACTAGGTACTTAATGTTTATAGAATGAATGAAGATGCAGCAATGCAGTGTGGTGCAGTAGAATATGCCGGATTTGGAGCCGGGGACCTGGGCTCAAACCCTGGGTCTGCTTCATTTAGCTCTTTGGCCCTCAGTTTTGAATGAAAGAGTTGAACTCGATAACCTTGAAGGTCTTGTCCTCTGTATTTATGAACCCATGCATCATGGAGATGTCTCTAACAGATTCTTTAATATTTTCAGTTGATTATCATTATTTTAACTTAATTTCTTTTCTGTAGGCAAGTTATTTTCTTCTTGCTTGGTTTCTGTTTCAGATGAAGAAACATACAAAAAGAAAAAGCTGCTACCTTCTCATTTATGTTGTTGGAATGGAGTGTCATTGGCAGATTTATAATCTATATGAATTGGCTTATTGCAGTTGTCAACAGCCACCTACAGCAATAATAAAGGCAAAATAGATCCTCATAAATATCTAGATTCCTCATTATTAGAGCTTGACTTAACCAATCATGGCCTCATAAAAAAAGTTTATTTCTTTTTTTTCTTTCTCTCTCGTCATGAAAAATGTTCATTTCTTTGAAGACTGACTACAATGTCACAATTTTGGTATCAAACAGAGCATGAAGCATATTGTCAAATATGTGTTTAGGGAATAAGGAGCCAATAATATTTTATCTGACTACCAATGCTCCTGAATTAAAAACATAACATCAAATTTATCAGGTTCTTTTCAAACTGTTTAACATGTATAAGTTTAATAAGAATTCTGAGGAGTGATGCAACAGATTTTTCTGTCCTTGAACTTGGTCATAGGGTTTCCAGGGAAAATGCAAAGTCAGCTTTGGTGTTTAGCATATTCATCATTCTCAAACCCTAAATAATTATTTTGGAAGAAAATGATAGGGGAGGCTAGGTGGCGCAGTGAGTAAGAGCAAGACCCTGGAGTCAGAAGGACCCAGGATCAGTTCTGGCCTCAGATACTTAACACCCACACAAAAATAACTGGTGGTGTAACGTTGGGCAAATTATTTAACCTCAACTGCTTTAAAAAAAAAAGAAAAAGAAAATGATAAAGGTGAGAGAAGGGGAAGAAAGCTTCCACACTGCAAGGAGAAAGAAAGGAAGAGAAAGGAAGGATAAAACTGTTGATTTAGATCAATAGGAAATATAAACTCACTTCCTTACATCAGGTTTCAACCTAGAGTGCTCTCAGACTCGGTTCTTTTTTCAAATTAGGCAAATCATAGAATTAGTGTCTCAATATAGGTTTGGAAAGAATTGGGATCCCAAAGGATCAAATGAAGACAGGCAATAACTCCCTTATTTGGTACTTACATTGCAAAGGAAAAAGCCCTAGTTCCAGCAGAGAAGTAGAGAAGGAGGAGGCCCCCAAAGTTGGGTTATACAGCTCTTGATCCAGCTTTTAAATTCTATGTTCCTAAAGGCAAGGCTTTGGAGATAGGCTACTGAGACCCTGAGCTAAGGCTGATTCTTCCCAGGAGAAAGCTGGTACAGCTGGGAGATGGAGAACTATCAGCCAAAATGCAGCATAACACATGAATGGGCATAGAGAAAGTGAAGCAAGCCAGCTGGATTGTGGGGTATTGCAAAACAAAAGGACAGTAAAGGAGAATGGATATAGGATTCCACTGGGATCCTGGATGGAGTTAGGTGCTCAACATAGTGTGTGGCAGGGTGAGTTTTTATATGGTTCTTAACTGGGTCAAGAAGGACCAGGCACTGGGGCAGAGAGCAGAGCTCAGACATGGGTTTCTGGTCAACATTCAGACTGCTACTGAAGCCTGGGGAACTGGGGTTAAGCGATATTCAAATTCCCCCAGTATTGGAAAGAGGCTTTGGGGTCTAACTCTGACATCATGACTCAGGGATTTTGATCTTTCTGGGAGCCTTTTTCCTATGAGCTAGAAGGGACCTCCAAGGTCATCTAGTCAAACGAAGAGCTAAGCAAATTGCTCAAGATCACATGGGAAGTAAGTGGCAAAGCCAAGATTTGATCTGAGGTCCTCTGGTTCCAAATCTGGCCTTTTTTTCTGCTTCACTGTTCTCTCAGTTGTGGGAGCAACAAAGAAAGAGAAACTGAAACGTGAAAAACTATTGGCTTAGGAGTGGCTAAGAAGAGATGGTGTTTCCCTATTAAAGTGCAGTCTGTAGTCTGCACACAGTGCAATAGGGTTAAGATGACTGTCTTTAGAGAGTAACTGGGATGAATTGCCATGATCATAGCCGAGCTTTCCAAGGGTTTAGGCCTATCTAATCCCTTCCTACCTTGGGAATATGACACCTCATACTATGTAAAGTCTTTTGAACAAATATTCTGATCCCTCTGGGAGATTGCTACCCTTGAGACTGCCCAGGAAATGGTTGCTAAGAGTGAGGAAGCTAGTTAACAGACAAAATAAAGAGAACCAACTCCCAAAGCCCTTGCTTTAGGCATGGTGTTGGGGAAAGGTACTGGAGGAAAGGCTAATAAACCCAAGGAATGTATCTGTCTGCTTCACAATGATGATCAATTATTCCCATTTTAGAGATGTGGGAACTCTAAAGAGATCAAGTGATTTTACCCCAGGTCAAGAGTCAGAAATTAAACTTAGTTTGGTTTAAATTTTTAAGCCTTAAAACCATTTTCTCTTATGCCATGCTCATAATGGTGAAAATTAAAATTTAAAATTTATATTAAATCACTTATTGCAAAGCAACAACAATCCAGTACAGTGGTTAAGATCCCCCCAAATGTGCTATCTTTAAAAAGACACTGATAGATTGGACTAAGTGGTTGTCCTTCTGACCTCAGCCCTGGTCCCATGCACAGGGCACTGGATTAAACATGCTTAAACCTTAAACTATATCAAGTTTAAGAGGTCCTATTGCATTATATCCCCCCAATATATATTATATTAACAGGAAGAACAATGAATATAGAAAGAATAATATTTGTACATTTACTGGTACCTAGGCAAGGATGCAATTGATGAGGTACAGGCTCTGGGAACCCCCTTGAGCTCTCCTTGAATCTTCTCACAGGAAGCATTTGCTTGAGGCCATAAGCCTTTCATTACAGCTCAGCCCAAATCTCTGTCCTTCCTCCATTGTCCAGCTATTCCCCACCCTGGAGCTTCCCAAAATATCTATGCCCAAGTCTGTTAGCCTTAAACTAGCCTAGCCCTCCATTGTCTGTCATCTCCAGGTAGCCTCCAGTTACTTCCCACCCTTAATCTCTCATTACTGGAGTCTGACCTCATTTGACTCCTCCTGATGACCCTTCCCAAACTCCTCCTCCAGACTACCCCTAGAACTCTCCCACAATATAAGCTCCATCTTGCCTCCATGAGAGTGGAGAATAATCTAGGCAGACTCACTTTATGTCAGATTATTCTGACCTGCTTGTTCAATACAAGCATCACAGATACCTAGGCTCCTTAAGAGTCTACCCATTATGGTGAATCTCTACTAAACTTTACTTTGGCTGAGAGAAGACTTTATAATCAGACCCTATCAAAAAGTCACAAAACTCTATTGTAGCATTGTTTGCCCCATTGCCAATTTATAAAATTGTTCCTGTGAAACTAATTGCCCCGCAAAATGTTGTTTCACTTAACGCATTTTTGCATAGCCAATTAATGATGTCAGGTGAGAAGTACTTCCTTTTCTGAGGGGAGAAAAATGGCTCTGAAATTGCCAGGGGGTAATGCAGATAAATAACTTTTTTTTTACATTTTTACATATTTGATTTTAAAACTTTGAATTCCAGATTCATTCCCTTCCTCCCTTGTCACCTACCCTTACTGGGAAGATAAGCAATTCAGTATATGTTGAACATGTGTAGCTATACAAAACATTACCATAGTAGATATATTGTAAAAGACTGACAATATTTCCCTCTCTCCTATCCCACCTCCCACTTGGTCTATTCCCTACTTTGATCCTGTCCCTTTTCACAAGTGGGTACTTCCAACTTCCTTCCCCCCCTTCCCTCCCACCCTCTCTTCCATCATCCCCTCTCTTATCCCCTTCCCCCCTTCTCTCCTGTAGGGTGAGATATCCTATTTAGTATATATGTCATTCTCTCCCTGATCCAAATTCAATGAGAATAAGGTTTTGCCTTTTTGCCTTCCTGTTCTTCCCCTCCCTTGTAACCATTTTCCCTTGCCTTTTCTCTGTGAGAGAGTTTACCCCATTCTGTCTCTCCCCATCTCCTCTCATTATATTCCTCTCACCTCTTAATTTCACCTTTTAAGTATCATCCCTTCCTATTAAGTTTGACCTGTGTCCTCTATCTATGTATACCTGTAAACATACATATACACATTCACATATGTATTCATATGCCCATATACCCTTCTTCAACTATTTTCATACTGAGAAAAGTTTCATCAGTTACAGTTATTGTTTTTCCATGTAGGAATGTATATAGTTCAACTTTGATAAGTTCATTATGATTTCTTTTCCCTGTTTACCTTCTCAAGCATCTTTTGTTTCTTGTATCTGAATGTCAGATTTTCTATTCAACTCTGGTTTTTTCATCAAGAATGCTTGAAAGTCCTCTATTCCCATCCTGTGCTGGTGGCTCCCTGCCAAGCTGCTGCTCTGTCCTCAGCAGGAGGTTAGCTTCTCTGTGTCATTTTGTGGGTTTTGGAGCTCCAGAGGTTGTTTAGAGTTCCCTTTTGTATAAATTTGGAGGTGGTGGGAGCAAGAGCTGCATGGAAGAGCTGTTTCTACTCCGCCATCTTGACTCTGCCCAGATAAATAACTTTTAACCCCATCTTAAAACCCTGAGTATATAATGTTCAGATAAGATTGGGAGGGATCCTCTAGGTTTCAGTGGGAAGCTGATCAGAAGCAATAAAGAACTAGTCTAGACTATTGTCTGAGAACTACATGTTTGCTGGAGAGATAATCTCAAGAACTTGTATGGAGGACTTGAAGCATATCAAATATATAACTAGCATGACCAGATTTTACATTTGCAAAATAGTTTGACCCGAGGAGAACTGAATCTGGTCAAGAGTGAACAGGCATAGAAGAGACAAGACAGGAATGATGAAGAAGTCATTCTGCACATAAAGGACTGTGGGGGACAAAGCCTAAGGATCTCATACCACGGGATTTCCATGCCCAGGGGCAAGTGAATATATTTAAGAAGGATACTTATGTTAATGCAGACAGTTGAAAATCTGAGAAAAGATTACACCATACTTGAATGCATTTTGGGTGGTTACCTAATACCATAAGGTATTCTGTGTTTTTATCAACAAGTTGATCAAACTTGGAGCATAGGCAGGGCTGTTCCCCTTTTATCTGCTTGACTAGTGGGTAAATACTTGCTTATATCATTAAATGATTGAATTACTCTGAATCTCTTGGGGAGGGACATGGCTTTTAGGAGAGCAACAGAGACAGTGTGTTAAGTCCTTGTTGCAATTCCAAAGAAACTCTTACTGGTGGAACAATGGATAGAGTATTTTATCTGGAGTTCTGGTGGCCTAAGTTCAGATACAGCCTCAGACCCTAGCCTAGGCAAATCATTTAACCTTTGTCTGCTTCAGGTTCTTCACCTGTAGAAAGGATAATACTAGTACCAACCTCTCAGGGTTATTGTAAAGAGAAATATTTGTACAGTGCTTTGTAAATCATGAAGTGCTATATAAACGCTAGCTCTTATTATTACCAACGTTATTGTTCATAATCACATGTAGGTTTCAATTAAGAAAAGTGGTTACTACTGTCTATTCTGTTTTATCCTCATTCTGTATCTGTCTGTAGGATATCATTGCAGGGTCTCTCCTCCTCTCCTTTATCCATCCTTGATTCCCTCTAGTATTTCAGGGCTCTCCAGCAGCTAAGTGTCAGGCCTGGAGTCAAGAAGACTCATCTTCAGTAGAAACAGCTCATCCAAGCCACTCTGCCCCCAGAGTCCCCCCAAACTATGTAAAAGGGGACTCTGAACAACTTCTGGAGCCCCAGCACCCACAGAACGACACGGAGAAGCTAACCTCCCGCTGAGGACAGCCCAGCAGCCCTGCAGGAAGGACCAGCGCAGTGGTCTGGGAGCCGGCAGCACCGCAACGAGCAGAGCGCAGGAAGCGGAGCCGAGCAGAGCCCAGGTCCGCGTGAGCCAAGGTTTTAGCCCCAGGGCAGCAGGGCCAGCAGCCGGCTGGAGGAACCCCAGAACACCAGCAGCTGTGGCGACTCCAGAATGATCAACATAGACATGCCTAGGACAAAGTAAGAGGTTAGTGTCCTATGGACTTTGGGACCTGTATTTGGGGGAATGTGTCGGCTCCCTTACCTGGGGGCTAGAAGCCGCTGAGGAGACATGCCATTTTGTAGTTTTCAGAGGCGGCTCCAGCTCCTGGCCTGCGAATTAATTGTAGGGAGATCCAGCGATCAGTCTTGGGGGGTAATCGCTCTTGCTTTAACCTCCCTGGATCTGGATTGTGATCTAGGGTGGAAGTCATGGGTAGGTTTACAGCTTGCCAGAAACGGAAGTTGCCCCCCACACGTTCGGGACGAAAATTCCTCTATCTGGCCTTAAAGCCATAGTGTGGCAACAAGCCCAAAAGTCAAGTAATTAAGTGGCAACATGCCAAGGCAAAGGAAACAGAAAAATGCAACCCTAGACTCCTATTTTGGGGGCATAGAGCGGAAAAGGACTGTGAGGTCAGAAGTCCTGCTCCAAAAGCCCCAGGGGAAAACATGAGCGGGTTGCAGGCCATAGAGGACCTTAAGAAGGACTTTAAAAATCAAATAAGAGAAGTGGAGGAAAAATTGGAAAGAGAAATGAGAAGGATGCAGGAAAAGTATGAAATGAGGGTCAACAGCCTGACTGAGGAAAACAACACCTTAAAAAATAGACTAACTCAAATGGCAAAGGAGGCCCAAAAGGGCAATGAGGAGAAGAATGCCTTAAAAAGTCGAATTTGCCAGATGGAAAAAGAATCTCAAAAGTTCACTGAGGAGATTCATTCCTTCAGAGTTAGACTGGAGCAAATGGAAGCTAATGACTTTATGAGAAATCAAGATGCTGTTAAACAGATCCAAACAAACAAAAGAGTAGAAGGCAATGTGAAATATCTCATGGGAAAAACCACTGACCTGGAAAATAGATTCAGGAGGGACAATTTAAAAATTATTGGACTACCTGAAAGCCATGATCAAAGAAAGAACCTAGAAATCACCCTTCAAGAAATTCTCAAGGAAAATTGCCCTGATGTTTTAGATCCAGAGGGCAAAATAGAGGTTGAAAGAATCCACTGATCACCTCCTGAAAAAGATCCCAAAAAAGAAAACTCCCAGGAATATTATAGCCAGGTTCCAGAATCCCCAGATCAAGGAGAAAATACTACAAACAGCCAGGAAGAAACAATTTCAATATTGTGGAAACACAATCAGAATAGCCCAGGACCTGGCAGCTTCTACACTGAGGGATCGAAGGGCATGGAATATGATATTCCAGAGGGCAAAAGAACTGGGAATGAACCCAAGGGTCACCTACCCAGCAAAACTGAGTATTTTGTTTCAGGGGAAAATATGGTCATTCAGTGGAATAGAGGACTTTCAAGCATTCTTGAGGAAAAAACCAGAGTTGAATAGAAAATTTGACATCCAGACACAAGAAGCAAGAGATGCCTGAGAAGGTAATCAGGGAAAAGAAATCAAAAGGAACTTATCAAAGTTGAAGTATTTACATTCCTATATGGAAAAACAATAACTGTGACTGATGATATCTTTCTCACTATGAAAATAATGGAAGAAGGGTGTGTGGTCATATGAATACATATGTGAATGTGTGTGTATATGGTTACAGTTATATATGGATAGAGGGCATAGGTTGAATTTGTTGGGAAGGGAGAATACTCAAGGGATGAAATTATGAGGTGAGAGAGGAAAGTGGCAAGAGGAGATGGGGAGAGACAGGGGTAGGGTAAACTATCTCATGTAGAAGAAGCAAGGGGAAGTGGTTGCAAGGGAGGGGGGAGAATAGGAAGGCAAAAAAGGCAAAACCACATTCTCATTGAATTTGGTTCAGGGAGAGAATGACATACATACTAAATGGGATATCTCAACCTGCAGCAGAATAGGGGCAAGGGGGATGAGAGGAGGGATGATTGATGGGAGGACATCCTTGGGGGGAGGGGAGTTTGGAAGTACCCACTATAGAAGAGGGACAGGATCATGTAGGGAATGGACCAGGTGGGGGGTGGGATGAGTGGGAGGGAATTATAAGCAGCCTTGTACAATATATCTACTATGATAATGTTTTGCATAGCTAGACATGTACAGCATATACTGAATTACTTATCTCCCCAGAGGGAATGGGTGACAAGGGAGGAAGGAAATGGATCTGAAATTTGAGGTCTTAACATTAAATGTTTCAAATATATATAAATACTATTATTAATACTCTTTTGCTTATAATTGGGAGATAAGATGTGCAGGCATTGGGACACAAAGATTCACCTTGCTCTAATGGAAAAGTCGAAGGGGGTATGGGAGAAGGTATGGGAGGGAGCAGATTAGAAGAAGCAATATCTTGTGGGACTGCTATTCTGGGAGGTTGGGTAGGGGAATAATGGGGGGAAAATGATTGTAACTCAAAATCTGGCGGAAAGGAATGATGTAAAACAGAAGTTAATAAAGCATTTGTTTAAAAAATAAAAAAAAAGAAGACATCTTCTTGAGTTCAAATCTGGGCTCAGATACTTACTGTGTGTTATCCTAGGCAAATCACTTAATCCTATTTGCCTCAGTTTCCTCAGAAATGAGATGGAAAAGGAAATGGCAAACTACTCCAGTATCTTTGCAAGAAAACGACAACGTGGACATGACTGAATAACAACAATCCTTTCCTTACTACTAAGAGATGTATTCCAATATTAGATGTCCTGAATATCTCTCTCTCATAAGGAGTCATGCAAGTTCTGATGTTTTTATATACAATTGCTGATTAAATTCAATATTTTGACTGAAACCTTTCCTGCTTTCTCTGGATTTTACATTTTCCTGTTATTGTTGGACAAATTAGTCAGAATGACATCAGAAACTGATTAGTAATTTGTATCACTATAAAAAAAGATTGGCAGAATTCCATTGTTTTGCCTTTTAATTCCTAATTTACATTTTTAACTAACAGTGTCCTCATTTATAGGATAGAGTTTTCTCTTTGGACTAGGTCTCTGATGTAGTAGAGAATCATCTCCACCCCCTTCCCAAAACACACATATAATGATGAACACTGAAGAGCCAACACAGTTTTAAAAATTGATCTGAGAGTATATTACTTCTTTTGAAACTTTGTGCTATGTTACTATCTTTATCTGCAAGCTCTAGCCAAAACGATGTGACTGGGTCACATTTATACTTTCATTCAAAGTACTCCCACATGCTCTGTGATTCAGTCTCCAAAGGTCATGGTTTGCCTTTTGGTTTGCCCTGTTTTCTTTCACCACATAAGATGGGTCAGTATTGATCAATCAGACCCCATCAATGTAGAAGATTCAGTGTTGAAGCCAAGTTGATTCTGTCTTTAACATATGAGACAACATCAGGGCTTTAAATTATGACCTGTCTCTCTGGTTCAGTTTTCTCATTTGGGAATTTTAAGCAACTCCCCTTCATGCACACCAGGGCGCAGGCAGGTAGGCAACTCAAGTAATGAAGTATATAGTCAGTAGAACAGACATAGATTGCCAAATTAGCACACTCTTTTCCAAGGAACCTTCAGAATGAGCTTATATGCTCATGGTACAGTGGATAAGTCTCCTTGCTTCATATATCAGGAGTCTATGAAACTTGTGACTGAGATACTTCCCTTTGGCTATACTTAGGTTATAGAGAGCAGACAAGGAGAGCGGCTTGCCTGGTGCTATTCACTGGAGATCAGGGTCAAGCAAAGTAGTAGATACATAAATCAGCTTTGCACTTCCTTCAGTGCTGATGTACCCTGGTCAGACCAGTTATACTGTGGCATGTATGTAGGAGAATGAGGAAATAGATAGCAGAATCTTATAGTGGCTCAGTTGGGAAAGTCTGGGGTTTCCCTTCTATGTCCTTGAGGACTGTGATATGTGATTAAAGCAGTTGAGAGGTCATGCAGTATGTCTGTGTTTTCCTGATTGTCTTGGCATGGTATATGGCCAGTTCAGACACTGCTTTAGAACCAATATAAAGAATGCTCTTAAAATGAAATTTTAAATGTTAATGACATGCTCTACAGAATTAGTCTCAGAATTATATATGTAATTTTTCGGGACACTCCATCCTTCTTCACTGGGGGAGAGTGTAGCATGACAGAATGAGACGAGTCTCGGGTTTGCACTTAGAGGACCTGGATTTGAATTTCATGTCTACTACTGACTACCTTTGTAAACTTGGGCAAGTACTTAATTTTTCTAGGTCTATATTGCCTTATTTATAGCATGAACAGAACTGGACTAAATGATCTCCAAGGTCCTTTTCAGCTGTAAAACTTATGATCCTATAGTATTGCCCGCTGTCAGGCATTTTGTAGCAGATGGTAACGATACCTGGTGGAAGGAAGGCTATGCTGTCACTTAAAGGCAGCCTGGATAGCAGGGCAGTCAATCCATCTATAACTTTCCCCTTTCCCATTCATTTGTAGCTATCTGGCAATATTGTCTAATGGACAGGACATTGGTCTAAAAGCAAGTTTATCGTTCATTATCTATTGGATGAGATAGTTAACCTTCCTGTTCCTTGCTTTCCTTTGCTATGTAATACTGTCAAATCCTAGACCTGAAAGGAACCAAGCTCATTCTACAGATGAGGAAGGTGAGGCTGGGACAGAGAACTAGAACAAGGAGTAGGCAAAATAGGTAGCTGCTTAGGGCACAATTTGAAGCTGGGACACAGTGTGCTATGCATGTTGATACTTACATAAATTTGCATAGTTTTGTTCTCTGTGGAACTGGGATGATTATTTTGTGTCATGCCTTATAGTGAAGGTCCTAAACCCCTACGTGTGTGTGTGTGTGTGTGTGTGTGTGTGTGTGTGTGTGTGTGATATAGCTAATATATCAGCAGGGTTGGAATTGGGTCCAGGTCTCCCATCTCCTAGTTTGGTGTTCTGGTGGTAAAGTAGAGAGTCCAGAGATGTGGGTTTTATAGCCTGCTTTCAGACACTTACTAGCAATGAGATTATGGACAAATCAGTTAACCCCTCAGCCACAATTGTCTCATCTATGAAATGGCAGTGATACCACTTGCACTTTGTAAACTTTAAAGCACTACTTAAAATGTAATTGTTCCCACAAACCACTAAAAATCGTTTTAAAAAAATGAAATGAGTAGATAAAAGGGAAAGTCCTTTGAGGTTTTCTGGGAAAATGTGTTGCATTAAGAACTGGTGCCTGCTTTTGTTATAAGGCCACAGCAGCTTGAGCAATTCTGAAAGGGAAAAACAGTACCTTATTTCCCTGCTAATTATTCAGCCAGAGAAGCTTTTCCCTTGCCAATCCATCACTACCTTTAGTGAGATTTTACCCTTACGATGTAATCATAGGTCACCCATCTGCCTGTCGCTATTAGGTTATCCATCTATAAACTCTGAACACTAATGTCTACTTCCCAAGCTCACTAGTGGGAATGAATTGATGAATGTGGTGCTGTATTACTCTCTGCTACTCTGACATTCTCTGAACAACTATAGCACTTAGGGTGCCTAGCACAGTGCTTTACACATAGGAAACAATAAATGCAAATTTGCTGGGTTAAATGAAATTAGAGTCTACATCGTTCATTTACCATATATCATGAGCTTCCTGGTAATATTAGCCATCTTTTATGCCATCTGTATTGTATCCTCCTTTATAAAGAAGCCACAAGGTGCCCATCAGCCAGAAGATACTGAATATGATATCATGAGCTGATGGACTAGAAATCTAAGAAATGAGTAATAATAATAAAAATTAAATAATATTAATTTGTTGCTGGTCAGTTGTTTTTTCAGCCACATCTGACTCTGTGACCCCATTTGGGATTTTCTTGGCAAAGATACTGAAGTGGTTTGCATTTCCTTCTCCAGCTCAATTTACAGAGAAGGAAACTGAGGCAAATATGGTTAATTGACTTGCCCACAATCGCACAGCTAGTAAGTGTCTGAGGCTAGATTTGAACTCAGGTCTTCTTGACTCCAGGCCCGGCACTGTATTCATTGTGCGGCTTAGCTGCCCCAATGATATTTATATAGTGCTTTAAGTTTCATAAAGTACTTTTCAAATATTTTTCCATTTGATCCTTATAAATAACCCTGAAAGATAGGTGCTATTATCTCCACTTTACAGTTGAGGAAACTGAGGCAGATAGAGGTTAAGTGACTCACCCAGGGTCCTACAAATAGTGTCTAAAGGTGGATTTGAGCTCAGATTTTCTTAACTCTAGGCCCAGTATTATATTCATTGCACCACAACTTCTAGTATAATCATAAATTTTGTATGAAAAGTAGAGAAAGACCTGGGTTGACGTCCTGTCTCTGGGAAATACTGATTTTGTGATCCTGGACATACCATCTAATTTTTCAATATTCTAAGCAATTCTCTAAGATTATAAATTGCAAAGAATGTAAAGCCTGTGTTGGTAGGACTTTCTACAACAGGAATTCTCTAATAAGATCATAGGTCCAGTCCCAACCACTATACTTTGTATATTCATCTTTACATATTGTCTCTCCTGATTGAACTTAAGCACCATAAGGATGTAGAGGTTCTTATTTGATTTCATTTTTTTTTTTTCGTATTTTCAGGGCTTAGCACAGTGTATGGCAGAGTAGGCACTTAATAGATATGTCTTGATTGACTAAATACTACAAGCCCTGTCTCACTGAAGATCGGAAAATAAAGCCTTTGTTGTTCAGTCATGTCTGCCTCTTTGTGATCCCATTTGGAATTTTCTTGGCAAAGGTATTAGACTGGTTTGCCATTTCCTTCTCCACATCATTTTACAGATGATTAAATTGAGGCAAACAGGGTTAAGTGACTTGCCCAGGGTCACACAGAAAGGCCTGATACTCTATTCACTGTGCTACTTAGCTGCCCTGGTAATCTGTTTGTTGACTCATGACCACTCAAAGACTGATATGCGCTATTTAGTACTAGACTTGGCATCTGGAAGACCAAAATTCAAATCCCTATATGCCATTCATTGGCTGACTAAAAGCAAGCCATTGAACTTCTTTGTAAAACGCATGTTGGAAAATTGTTCTGAGCTTGTGTATCACTCTGTAAACCCTAAAAAACAATCCAAGCTCTGAACTGCCAATTCTTCTCCTCTCACTCTTTCTTAACTCCCCTCTATCTGGCTTCTGACTTTATTACTCAACCAAAACTGCTCTTTTTGAAATTACTCAAGTTTTCTTAGTTCTAGTTCTATCAATATGTGTTTGACTATGATATCCTCACAAGCAAAAAAACTCCTGTTTTATAACCTCTTGCTTGTGTTGGGTCAGTCATTTATAGCACCCCAATACCTGAGGCTAAGGGCCGTGGCAACCCACTCACTACAACTATTACCTTATTCAATCATTTATCATCTCTCACTCAGACTAAAAAAGCTTCCTAATTGGTTTCCCTACTTCATATTTCTCTTTTTCTCTATCCTTCACACAGCCCTCAAAGTAACTTCCCTGAAGGTCAGGTTGGACTGTTACCCTTCTTCTCAACAAACTCCTATAGCTTCCTATTGCCCCAACAATCAAATACATCTATTCCTCTCAGCATTTCCAGCTCTTCAGAAACTTCCTCCTTCCTACTTTTCCAGTCTCCTGACACATTACTTTTCTCATATGCTCCAGTCCAGCCATGTAGGCTCCATCATAGTTCATTGGACATGATATCCAACTCTTGTATCTGAGTCTGTGTTGTTCCCCATGCCTAGAATGCATTCCTCCTTCAACTCCAGCCTCTTGGAATCCTTATTTTCCTTTAAGTCTTGTCTCAAGTGTCAGCTTTTACCAGAAAATTTTCCCAGTCCCTCTGGCTGCTACTGTCCTCCCTCCCCAAACCACTTTGTAT
This sequence comes from Gymnobelideus leadbeateri, assembly GCA_011680675.1. NCBI lineage: Eukaryota > Metazoa > Chordata > Mammalia > Diprotodontia > Petauridae > Gymnobelideus > Gymnobelideus leadbeateri. Next base: position 150,296 of record WOXC01008869.1, on the reverse strand, counting down.
TCATTTTGTATGGATTATATACATAATTATACATGCACATTGTCTCCCCATTAGAATATTAGCTCCTCTGAAAGGAAAGGACAGTTTTATTTTTGGTTTTTTATCACTAGGGTTTAATCCAATGCCCTGAATAAAAGAGACACTTGATAAATGCTTGCTAATTGATTTAACTTTAGAGTTATGTAAATGCAAATTACTAATATTATCATTAAAATAGCTGACATTTGCATGGTGCCTGGAGAGTCACAAAATATGTTAAATGCATTCTCTTTTGACCCTTACTACATGCTGAGGGCAAGGCTCTGAAGGTGACATGATTTGCGCCCCCCCACCCCAGTCAGACTATTAGTAATCAAGTCGTTGATCAACAAGTAATTATTAAACGTATACCTTGTGCTGTGTTGTGATTTCCTTGGGAACAGGTTACGATCCCTCTTCTCTCTCTCCTCCTGGATATCTAAGAGCAGGGTGGCCAGGCCCCATGAGGCTGCTTCATACAGCTCTCTGCCTACTCAAATGATTACATATACACTTATCTATTTACAAGTTGCATTTTCATGTATAATGTAAGCCCCTTGAAGTAAGTACTTGTCAGTATGAATGGGAGTCAGGATTCATATTCAGTTTTCTCCTGACTTCAGATCTTCAGATCTATCAGGCTTTCCACTATACAACAACGTGTACCTACTGTGTGCAAAAGCATTGAGAATTCAAAAAAATACATACATGGTCCCTACCCCCAAATGTATAAGGTTAGGTGTGTGTATGTTTATGTGTGTACGTATATGTGTGTGTATATATATATATGCACACACACTTATGTACATATCTGAATAAAGAGAAATATATGCAAAGTACCAGGTCAATGGTGCAGGCACAAATGCTGTAAGGATTCAGGGATGGGAGAGACCCTTTTTTGGACCTCAGATGTGAAAAAACAGAACAGGAAAAAAAACCTTATTCCCCCTCAGAAGAAGACCCTCCAGGAAAGGATGAGTTCTGATTCAGTAAGCTGAATAACGGACAATTAAATAGACTCAACCCCTGAGAATGGAAAACTTTGGCTATGAGGAGGAGCTAGAGATGTGTTTAGGGTTTCTTTATGTTTTTTCTTTTGTTGATTCTGATCTTCCCACAAATTATTCCTGAGTCTGTGGATGAATGGATGTCTTGGGAAGTCAGTTCCCAAAGTCAGAGAGTCCCAGACTATGGTCTATTATCCTTACACTATGACAAACCCAGCCTGATCCTATCTAGAGTTAAAAGTGGCAAAGAGCAGCATCTCATCTCTCTTTGTTTTAAGAACAGATGGTGACAGTGAGTAAGAGCGCCGGCCTCGGAGTTTGGATGACCCAAGATCGAATCCGGCCTCAGAAAATGAGCACCCACACATAAATAATGACTAGCCGTGTAACCTTGAGCAAGTTACTTAACCCCAATTGCTTTAAAAACAAAACAAAACAAAAACAAAAACAAAAAACCAGAACTGATGGTGAGGCATTCAGGAGCATAGGTGAGACTGTCCTTTCCCCTATCATTTCCATTAAAGGATTCAACCACTGGGGTGAGTATACAAAACAGCTCCTTTCTCTGACCCTGAAATACCTGGAGTGCCTGCACCAATGTCAATAAATGACTTAAATTCATACTGAAGGACAAAGACTGATAGCTGATATTTTTTTCTTTTTTTGCTTTTTGGCAGGAAGGCAGGGCAATTAGGATTAAGTGACTTCTTGCCCAAGGTCACACCTTGTTTTTTTTGTGTTAAGTGTCCAAGGTTGGATTTGAACTCAGGTCCTCCTGACTCCAGTGCCAGTGCTCTATTTACTGCGCCACCTAGCTGCCCCTGATATATGATCTTTAGTTAAAAACAAACCTAAGGGTGAAGAAGAGGCCACTAAAACACTGAACATCTGAAGGAAGAGAAGGCTTCCCTAGAAGGAAGACTAGGCACACAGAGTGTCAGAGGCAGCCCTAATGCCAACACTCTCTTAGTTCGTGTTCAATGTTGGGACAAAATGAAGCACATGCATGTCATTGAACAAAAGGGGGTTTACTTTAATCTAACCAGGCAAAGATATGCAGCAGACATAGTACTCTTAGGTTCTTTGGATATGGCCCCCTCATTACTGTATAAAAATATCAGGTTAGGAGATGGTGAAGGACATGGTGGCTCAAGTGGTTTTTAGAAATCCATCCAGTATAGGGGGCTGACTACTTCTGACTGCTGGATTTTATGCCTTTAAGTGACCAGGATGCTGAGAAGGATGCAGAGGTCATTGAAGATCTGAGGACAGTTTTGTTTCCTTTTAGGAAGAGCTAATTCCTGTTGAAGGAGGGAAGAAGGAGAGGCCTGGGATGAGGCTGTGTCAGGGAAACTGGTAAACTGTCCTATCACACAGGAAAAAGTGACATATGTTAGAAACAAATGCCATTCACATCATTTCATAGTTTATCAAAAGCTGGACTCTGGCCCAGAGACAAATGGCTGGGCTACTGAGCATTCTTGTCAGAGATGAGAATTCTGGGAAATCTAGAATATTTCTCTCAGCCTGTTTTTCAAGTCATCTGTCATTTTGGCTAATGGTCATTAGCCTATCTCTTATTTCTCATCTGCCCTTTGGGCCTATAGAATGTGGGTGTTGCAAATTGTCAAGAAAAACAGTACATCCAGACACCTGGTCCAAATGATAGAAAGAATCCAGGGGAGTGTTTTCATTTCAGAGTGTTAAAATGGTCTTCACCATGCCATTTGGGCGTGGGAGGTGGGGTTGTCATTTTTTTCTTGCCCATTGCCCATCACCTAGGAAAGCACTGTTAAGACAATTTTGCTGCCCTTTCTGTCAAATGTAAGCAGGGAACTGCCAGTTTCTAGGCTAACTAGTTCACATCAGTCTTTTGACTCAGTGTGTGGTATTGAATCAAAATTGGACTGGTCCAGCCTTTCCTTAAAGTAAACTACTTGTTGTAGGGAAGGGATCACTAAAAAAAAGCCAGGGAAGAATGAACCAGCCGGTGATGTACTTAAAATGTTTTTAATTAGATTGTGACTGTTGGCATAAAGAACTTCTAGTAAGGAAAATCTCTCCACCAATAGAGATGAGTGCCTTTTCTGTAATTTATAGTCTTGGACAATTGTCTAGGGGAGCTGAGAGGTTAAATGACTTGCCCATACAGCCAACATGTGTCAGAGCTGGAACTCTAATCCAAATCTTCCTTCCTCTGAAGTTGTTTTTCTAATGACTATGACATACTACTTCTTTATTCTCAATTTTCCCTACTCATTTGATGTAGTCCTTTATGCCTAGTAACCTTCTAGAGGGCAAGGATTGTTTCAATTTTTGCCTCTGTCACATTGCCATCTTATCATCATGTCTAGCACATAATGGGGGGTTAATAAAAGCTTGTTGGATAGGATTGGATTGTTGTGGTTTTAAAATACAAGCTTCTTAATACACCATTGGGCTTCCTCCCCTATGGGGATGGGTACCCCAAATTGAAGAGTGAAAAGGATAAGATGTCTGACTGTTGTTCCTTAGAATGGAAAATGGTACAGATTTTGAGTGGTGTGCTGTAGAAGGAAGAGTCTTACATTTGGGTTTAGAAGACATGGGTTTGAGTCTTATCTCTGAGGCTTACCAGCTACATAGGGTGTTCCAAAAATCTTAGTGTAGTTTTAAACCTTTCTTTTTAAAGCACTAAGCATTTTGTGACACTCTGCATTAACATATGTATGCATACATACATCATTATCTTATTTGAACCCCACAACACTATAAAATAGGGATGATATCCCTACATTATAGATGAGGAAACTGAGGTTGAATAACCTTCCCATGATTCTTCACTGAGATGATAAATTCAAAGAGTCAGATTGGAACCCAAATACATCCTCAGTCCAAGTATAGTAGCCTTCCCACCCTGACTGTGTAATTGACATTGATATAGCCCCTTTAGTGATTATTACGAACTTTGCAAATATTTGCCTGTTCAGTTTTTACAAGGACCCCATAAAATTGTATTTTAGGCATTATTATCCTCATTTTATAGGTGAGCAAGTTGAGGCTGAGGGGTTATGTAACTCTACAACTATTATTAGAAATGAGATTTTAACCCAGATTTCTCCTGGTTAGGATTTCAGGTATATTTTATTTATTTATTTTTAGTTTTCAACATTTACTTCCATAAGTGTTAAATTTTCTCCTCTTCTCTCCCTGTAATCCCAAGCAAAGAAGTAGCTAACACCTTGTTCCAGCTATTTAGCTGACACCTTGTTTCATTTCATGGTTATATCAAGTATTAAGATCCAGAACTTGTGAATCCCACAACTTGTAAACCCTAGAAGTTGTGAACTCCTGTTGCTGATGCAACAAGAAGGGGAGGAGCTAATGATCATATATAAGGAGAGGCCCAGGCTGGAGAGAGCAGAATTGAGAACAGAACTTGTGGTGGCAGAACGGAAAAGAGAGAATAATTGAGAACTGAGAAGAGAACTGAGAAGAGAGAAGAGCTGAGAACTGAGCAGAACTGAGAAGAACTGAGAAGAGAATTGAGAAGAACTGAGAAGACAATTGTGAAGAACTGAGAAGGGAGCTCTTGTGTTGAAGGAGAAAACTTGTGGCATCCCAGTACTCTATGTTTATCTGTTCTCTCTGTGTTGATGTTTGTTTGTGATACTTTGTACAGAAGTCCTGGGACCTTATTGGGAGCCCTGAAAGAGGATTTTCTGGTTGTCTGTTTGCAGAAGTCCTGGAGGAGGGTTTTGGAGGTCCTGGGACTTTACTGATGCTTTGTATTGACCTCTTGGACCTTGTTTGTGGGTCTTTGTTGATTTCTATACTGATGATTTGTGTTGAGTTCTTAGACCTTTTTGGTGGGTCTGAGTTGATTTCACAGGCAGATAGTGAATTGATGATGGTGCCAGCAATGTGTATGCACATTATTGTGGCTCTGTTAAGCTTTTTCTTCCTGGAAACAGAAACTGTGAAGCACTTGAGGTGGACTGGACACTGAGCTTCAATAAGGAACAGGAACTGGACAAGGAACTGGACAAATAACTAGACAAGGAGCTGGACAAAGAACGGGGAGCTGCCTGCCTTTGAACCCAGGTGACAGTTGGATAGATTCAGGCAGGAGCTGGCACCATGGAAGCTGAGAGCCAGCCTCAAGTTAAGATGAAAAGATTTCTTCTTGTGTACCTAATGCTGACTGAGAAGATTATGATTTACTGCGACCTAGGGTTGGAGAACTTTGACCTTTGTACTTTATGTCCATTAAGGAGACAAGCCTCCTTAAGGATGATTGAATTAAGGACTTACGAAATGATTGAGTTACTAAATGATTGTACTTTGTTTAAAATTATGTGGCCACTTTGGTGAAAACTATGTAGCCATTTTAGTGATAAGTTGTTATTTCATAACATTGTGAATGTTGTACTTTGATTTCTGTGAATGTTTTGCCTTAATTTACTGCTGAATAAATAAAGAGTTCACTATACTATGTAATCAGAATCTTGAAGCTGTTTACAGCAGCAGTTCTCTGGAAAGCTGCTTGTGCTTAGATTTACACTCTTCTCCTTCCTTTCCAAGGTGGCATGCAATATGATATAGGCTCTACTATACATTCCTTTTAAACATATTTTCATGTTAGTCATGTTGTATAGAAGAATTAGAATGAATAGGAGGAACCATGAGAAAGAAAAAAAACAACAAAATAAAACAAACAAAAAAGAAAATAGTCTGCTTCACTCTGCATTTAGACTCCATAGTTCTTTCTCTGGATGTAGATGGCATTTCCCATCATGAGTCCATTTCAGGGATATTAAAAAAAAATTCACATTACCCTAACATCAATCCTATGTGGTAAGTGCTGGTACATAAGTATTCTTATCTGAGAGATGAAGAAATTGAGGAACAGAAGTCATGAAATATAAATTGGGAGGGATCTCAGAGATCCCCTTCCCTCAGCTCCATTTGAAAGATCAGAGAGCTGAAACCCACATAGATGAAGTGACTCAATCTATACAGGCAGGAAGTAGAAGATTTAGGATTTTTAACTCAGGTCTTCTGGTTTCAAATCCAGTGTTCTCTTCCAACTTTTTGATGCAGGCAATGAAGTATCTTCTCTAAGATTATGCAACTAGTTAGGAATAGAGTTGGGAACCCAGTATATGCAATAGATGCGGAGTAGGTACAACAGCAGCTGCTAGGATTAGAGATGTCACAGGGGAGAAGGAAGGGAAGAGAGAAACAACTGGGTGCAGTGGTCTGGGCAGCTCAGAAAAAATAACTGAGCACATGCCTTGGGGTTTGGGAGATATCATCTCAGCAAACTTGCTTTGTTTCTGTTTAGGAATAAATTTGACCACAGCAGGGAACATGTCAGGATCCAGAGATGGCTTGGAGGCATCCTTAAGTGAGAGTTGTCACAAAAAAGACCCTGTGACATTACAGAGAATGCTTTCGAAATAACTTTTATTTATCCATTGTTTTTGTGGTTGTGCTGATTGTCGATTCAATGTGTCTTCTTGTGTTTCTATACTGAAAGTTTGTTAAACCTGAAACTTCAGATGTTTAGGACTATTTCTAGGGAAATGAGCTTTCCAGTGAATTTGGTTGACAAGTGCTCAGGGAGCCCAAGGCTGGAAGGATGGACTATGGAAACTGTATTTCAAGCAAAACTACTGCCAACAGTCAGACTTGGCTCGAGCATCTTTTGATTAAAGTAGAAGTTCCTGTTCTCAGGGCTATTGGTTCAGCAGTAAAGACCATAGTCAGGAAGCTCTAAGAATGGATAGGAAAACCCTAGAGTTTAACCACTCAGATGGATGTTTCTTCAACCTTGGTCTTTCTGCTGTTTGGCTTTGGTGGGGGAATTGTGACTCATATAGGATAGCTGGCAGTCTCCTCATCCTGGCTTCTTTTCCTGGCCTCCTTCCCTGCTGCCCACTTTCTACAAATAGCTACAATGCCAAAAGAGAGACAGCTGCATGGTTCCAAATAACTGTTTAGTGGCGACAAGTTCTAGATGAAGGGAGGGAACTTGTTTGAGGTTTTATTAATTATGCTAAGGATTACTCTCTTCCTTCATATCTCTTGAGATCTCAACCTCCTTCCTTTGTATTTCTTTTTTTATTTGTTTTGCTTTTCCCTATTTATGTTTATGTTCTATTCCCATTTGCTCCCCCCACCCTATGCAAAGTCCTTAAACACAAAGATTTTATTTCTTTCTTTTCTTCCTTCCTTCCTTCCTTGCTTCCCTTCCTCCCTCCCTCCTTTCCTTCTTACTTTCTTCCTTTCCTTCCTTCCTTCCTTCCTTCCTTCCTTCCTTCCTTCCTTCCTTCCTTCCTTCCCTTCCTCCCTCCCTCCCTCCCTTCCTTCTTACTTTCTTCCTTTCCTTACTTCCTTCTTTTCCTTCCTTCCTTCCTTCCTTCCTTCCTTCCTTCCTTCCTTCCTTCCTTCCTTCCTTTCTTTTTCTCTTTCTCCCTCTCTTTCCCTCTCTCCCTCCCTCTTTCCTCCTGTCTGTCTTTCTGTCTTTCACTAAATATATAGCCTGGTATCTTACACAGAGATGGTGCTTAATAAATGCTAGTTGAATGAAATTGAGGCCATCTTCTTATGCTGGAGAGGTGTAAGTTGGAATAAAGATGTAGATAGATATAGTAGAAAGAGCATTGAATTATGGGCAGGAAGACTTACTTAGCCTCTAGTCCTAGCTTTGCAATTAATTAGCTTCATGACCTTGGGCAAGTCAATCCACTTTCCTTTACCTTAATTTTCTCTCCTGTAAAATAAAGCAGTTGAGCCTGATGATTTCTAAGTAATCACTGGGGAATACAAGACAATTATAATAACAGCTTGCATTTATATAGTCTTTATTGTTTACAAAGCACTTTCATCAAGTTGGGGAGACAGGTTTTTCCGCTGGCAAAAAATACAGCACCAGAGTAATGGGACTTTGCTTCTGACAAACATGCATAGTAAAAACAAGAATTCTGGCTAGGTGATTGGGAAATACTGACCTTACCTCCTGAGTTTAGCTTTTGTCTGGACAGAAATTCATTTGGAGAAGATCTTGGGGATACCCAAGAATGTCTAACCCTAAACTAGATAGATATCTGTAACAAATTTGACTTCTGACTTTGATCTCTTTCCAGACTAAGGGGATTGAAAGGAAAGAGTTGATCTTAGCCTGGAGGTAGGTTATTTGATTTTTGTAAGAAGTAACTTAAAAGCTTTGTGCATTATCTTATTAGGGAAAAATTTTGGTTACTATACCTTAGCACACTGAGTCTGAGTTGGTTTGGGTGACCCTGAAAAGATGAGCCCAGTATCTAGCTGCAGAGAGAAATGCCAGCAGAGACAGAGGGCTCACTATTTACGAAAGAGCCAATTGGCTGATACCAGCAGGGACAAGCAGAGCAAGAAGTCCAACAGAGACCCCCGAGTCCAGTAAAACATTATGTTCAGTAGTCACTGTAAGACCAACAGAGCTTAGGACAGCCAAACAATAGTAGAAATAATGCACAGAGCAAGGAGCAGGCCCAAGGAAAACAGTGCAGGGATATCACTAGAAGGCTTTGGGGTCGTATAGTATGAGAGATGTGATTTGACATTCCCCAAGTATTTCCTATTTGTGAGTTTCTTGTTTATGATTTCTAGTCATTTTCTTCATGTTCTCTTTCCTCAATGGTATGTGGACCCATTCTGTTGTGATTTAAGAACTACTGGGAAGATACAATGTTAAAAAAATATTCCTGTCTCATACCTAAAATCATACTATTAGGGGTCTTCAACAATTGCCTATTAAAATGTAAATGTGTCTAGGGAAGAACTCTAGTGAGCCTTTATAAGCTACAAATACATCATCATGGGTTGGTTCATCAAATTTGTTTATAGGAATGTGGGGATTAATTGGGGTTTTGGAGAGAAGAGAAGAGAAAGGTCTGGAGGATGGTGTGGGTGAGCCTTGGTGGGGGTGTTAGTGGACTAGGATGCCCTACCTATAGGGGACTCACTTTGATGTGAGAAGAGAAGACGCTTTAGCTAACTTTAACAATTTTGCAAGACTAGCCCTGAGTCTATAAATCTACTAAGTACTCCCAATGCACAGTTGGACTCCATTAAAATTTTGGGGTATGGATTGAAGGGCAAGCATGGCATCTTCTTCTTAAGAAAATGGAAGATAAGACAAATATATAGTAGAGATGTGTAAAATGCATTCATTAATTAGTCAACTGGCATTTATTAATTCCCTTCTATGTGTTTAGGTTGTGCCTAGGTGCTGAGGATACAATGACAAGGGGAACAGCATTGCCTTCAATAAGCTTACATGACAACATGTACATATGAAGTTATATACAAAATATGTATAGGGTGATTTGGAGCAAGTGCATGGAGGCAGAGGAGGGGAGAGATAGGTTTCATGAAGGAACTGTAAGAGGTAGCAGTGAGGGATGGCTAGGTGGCTCAGTGAATAGAGCATTGGCCCTGGAGTCAGGAAGACCTGAGTTCAAATTAGGCCTCAGACACTTAACACAAAAAACTAGCTGTGTGACCTTGGGCAACCCCAATTGCCCTGCCTTCCCTCCAAAAAAAAAAAAAAAAAAAGAGGTAGGGGTGAGAAGGGAGAGCATTCTAGCCATGGGGGACATCCTGAGATAAGGCACACAGATAGACAGGAGATGTCAGAATGTTGTCAGTAAAGTAAAGCATGGTATAGGTTAATCCAGGACAGCCTCTGAGAGCAGTTGGTCTTGGGTTCTTATAGAGAAGAGAGTAAACTTGCAATCCAACAGGCAAGAGCACGAGTTTATCCTATGCTTGTGAAGTAGTTTGGACTAATGTTGGAAGGCAGTGCATTTTTCCTTTTATAAAGCATGTACCAGTAAATGGGATAGATGTGAATCAATGGAAATCATATATGAGGAGATTCCATTTTAAGAACATCTAATTACAATGAAAACCCAGCAGCTAAAATAGGCTCTGATCATTTGGTTTTTAAAATAGATTATTCACATCACAAAGGTTTTTGTTAAAGGATTCTTTAAATAGCAAGATCCTCCAGTGGATTAGGTATGTGATTAATTGATAAAAACTCAATTTACATAAATTTATCAGGGAAGATGACTATTGTGTAATGTCAGGTATATCTGTATTTTCTTTAAGCAGTTAGAGACTGCTTAAAATAATTCATATTTATACAACACTACACATTTATACAAAGTTCATTGCATATATTATCATTATATACTTATATCAATCTTATGAGTCAAGTAGTAGAAATACTTTTCCTATTTTATGATGAGGAAATCAGAGTGCAAAAGGACGAAGTGACTTGCCTATGGTCATGTTGTTAGGCAGTGGAAGATTCATAACTTAAATCCAGGCCCTCCTAGTCTTTGTACAAAAACTCCAATGGTCCTTTTGGAGAACTGATACCACTTTTGATTCTTTGCCCTTGGGCAAGTTACTTCCTTTCAATAGGCCTTGGAGTCTTCATTTTTAAAATGGTCTAACTGATCTCCAAAGGAAAAGGGGAAAGACCCATGTTACAAAAATATTTATAACAAGTCTTTTTGTGGTAGCAAAAAATTAGAAACTGCGGGCATGCCCATCAATAGAGGATTAGTTGAATAAATTGTGGTATATAATTGTGATAGAACACTCTTATGCTGTAAAACATGATGAGGGGGATAGTTTCAGAAAAAAACTTGGGAAGATATATCTACTGATGCAAAATGAAATGAGCAGAATTAAGAGAACATTGTACATAGGAACAGCAATGTTGTAGCAATGATTAACTGTGAAAGACTTAGATGCTCTGATCAGTACAATGACCCACAACAATTCCAAAGGACTAATGATGAAAAATGTTGTCCACCTCCAGAGAGGGAACTGATTAACTCTGAGTGCAGAATGAAGTAAAGTTTTTCACTTTATTTTTCTTGTTTTATTTTTCTCCATTATGGCTAATGCGGAAATAGCTTTCGTGTGACTTCACATTGTATAATGAGTATCATATTTCTTGACTTCTAAATGGGGGGGGGGAGGGAATAGAGGGAGAAAATTTAGAAATAAAAATAAAAAAATTAAAATGACTAGATGATCTTCTCCAGTTTTAAATAAGTTGTATGATTCTAAATCCTCGTGGATGATGACATTCCTTTGTGTTTTGGTGATCTAGTTGTGCATTGATGAAGTGATCTTTCATAGGAGGAGACTGAGATGCCTGGGTATATAGAACCCAGTGAATTTGTCTAAAATCGGCAGAAGCTTCATAAAATTATAAATATGTAGGATATATGCAAAGCTACAACTGGGGTGAGGTAACTGGAGTTTTGCCCTAGAAGAAATTTAGAGAAATTTAGAGGAAACTGGTAGCAATTACAATGTCTAAGCATTATAGACATTACAGAGTATAGCACTTGTTCACAATAATAATTAGTCAAAACAGGAAGCTACAAAATGGCCAGTTGGGACAATCTCTTTCCCTGCCATTTTCTGCTCCCCTCCAACAACTCATGCTGGCACCCCCATCATTCGCTTTGGCCATGGGCTCTGCCCATGCATTGGGTCATTGTTTTATTCTGTTTCCCAAACTGAACTTGAGTTTCATGATACTTTTTGGGGGGCATGGTTTATGGTATTTGCTTGAGGTGCAAAAATGCCTAGATATGGTAGCTAATGAAGGTCCTACTTTACACAAGCCATTAGTACTTTAGTAAATACTAGTTCATGGGGATGTGCTTGTATTGAGAGGCCAGCCTTCTCTCAAATCATATTGCTTAAAATGTATGTGCCACTTTATGGGAAAATGTAATAAATAGATTATAAGAGATTGTTTATACATTCACCAAGACAGGGTTTTCTTAAGCACTGAAGCCACTGGAGACTGCAGTTTCTGTTTGAAGGATGGGAGAAAGTGGAATTTCAAAGCCATTGAAATTGGTAAATGAAATGTTTGGCATTTGAAGGAAAGGTCTTCCTAAGTCCAGTAGGGGGCAGCAATATATAGACATATATCCTTGTCATGTGAAACTGGATTTTTGGGATGTTTCAGAAGCCTCCAGGCAGTGAGGTTAGGTGAGAAGATTGATGGTCTATAGCAACAACTAAGAAATGATGTGGTTTTGTGTATTTATAAAACCAACTCTCCCCCTCCTCCACATTTGCTCTTGCTTTTTTCCTAAATGTTGAGGATTCTATAGGTGATTAATGTTCAGGTCTGCTGAGTTTTACTTTAATTCAAGAAGTCTTTTAACCTCATGACTGCTTTGTATAATGTATAAATTCTCCAGCCTGACTGAAAATTATAAGTAAACAGGGATCAAGATAATTATTTTTATTAATATGAAAATATAGTTAGTAGGAGACACTTGAAATTGAAATGCAATCTATTTCCCTCTCTGGAGTGTAATTTTAATAAAAGTTATATAACTGGTATGATTTCCAGACTCCTACTTAGGCAACCTACTCATTTATATCAATTTTTAAGTAAAAAAAGCAAGATTGACCTAATGTAATGACCTAAATGTCCTGTAGGCAACTCAAATTCTCTATGTCTGAAATGGAAATCTCCCTAACCATGCTCCTCCTCCAAGCTTCCCCCTTTCTCTCTAGGCCACCACCTATAATCCTTCCCTCAACCTCAGAGGTTTTATTAACTTTTCTCTTCACCTCATACCCCATATCCAATCGATTGCCAAGTCTTGTCAATTCTGCCTCTACAACAGCCCTTGCTCCTGTCTCCTTCATCTATTCCCATGGCTAGCAGCCTAATTCAGGCCCTCATCACCTGTGGCAGGAATTATTACCTCAACCTTGTAATTGGATCCCTGACTTCTGGTTTTTCCTCTCTAATCCATCCTCCACATGGCTACCAAAATAATGCTCTTAAAGTGACATTTAGACTCTGCTTGAAGACCATGAGTGAGGAGAGGAGCCACTTTACCTTCCTTCAAATTATCTTATATTTACTTATGTATTTACAGTTAGGCAAATGGTGGTGAAGTGGATCAAGGGCCTGGGTCTGTAGTTAGGAAGATTCACCTTCCCCATGTGGCCTCAGACACTTTACCATGTGACCCAATGCAAATCAATTAACCCTGTTTGCCTTAGTTTCCTCGTCTGTAAAATGAGCTGGAGAAGGAAATGGCAAACCACTCCAGTATCTTTGCCAAGAAAACCCCCAAGTGGGGTCACAAAGAGTAGGGCACAACTGAAATGATTTAACAACAATTACGTATTATATTTCCTAATAGACTGTAAGATTCTTGTAGGCAGAGGTTTTTCCCATGTATCTCTAGGATGTGGCACATAGTAGGCATTTGATAAATATCCATTGATTGACTACAAACAGTCTCAGGAGAATCAGAGCTTTTTTGAAATTCGAGACTGAAAAGACCTATTATTGTGTCTATTCCCTTGACTATTTAGGAACATGGACTATAACATATATTCCCAGTGATTTGTCATCTGCTTATAAATGACTCTAATGATAGATGGTTCCACCAGCTTTGCTTCAATGGGAAATTCCACAGACTAGCATGCTTTTCCTTTGGGAAACTTCTCACATTTTGCATAATTTCCTCCATTTCACTCCCCCCTCCAGGTTAATTTAATCCCTTTACTCTTAAATGGGCTGTCCTAAATCATCCCCTTTCTGTCTTTTCCTCATTGTTTAAGCCCTTCGAGGATGTAATAGTCTGGAAAATATTTCAATCATCATGTCTTCTTCTCTGCAGCTGGTCAATTCCATTTGGTGTGTTTTCAGTGGCTCGTGATGAACAGTGATTTTTCACAGCATTGCTTTTAGTTTAAATAACATGCACCACAAAATTGCTAAAGGTCTCCTAGACCATTCAGGTTGGGCCTTTGCATTTAAATAATATTTTGATGGAAAACCAATGCAAGTTTCTATTCTAGGAGAAGCTACTGCCTCCCAGTACTAATTGGCTATAAATCTGGCAAAGGTCTTTGTGACTTGAGAGATGTAATGTCTTTCATCAGCCTAAAACAACACTCAGCAAAGGTTACATTCCATTCAATTCAACAAACATTTATTAAAAGAGCCTACTATGTGTTGACTCTATGGAAATCAGTGAATGAATTTACAAGAGTATTTAAGAGCCTTAAGAAGATCCATGTGAATGGAATTAGATGTTATTAATTGTTAAATCAGTAAATTAAATAGCTCCCTACTTTCTGCTCTACCAAGTGTAAATCTTTTTATCTCATTTCCAAGGCCAAGTATGATCTGTCCCAATATTTCCTATATGACCTGACTTTCCCCTATTCTCAAATTTGATCCCACCCTTCTAGGTAGGTTCATTTCTCCGTAAAGATGTCATTGCAGGGTCTGCCTCAATGCCTTTGATTATATTCCTTCTTTTTCCTACCAATCCAAATTTTACCTGTTCATCAATGCCTGCCACAAATTCCTCCATGAAACTTTTCAGAAAAGCATCACTAGTTTGTACAGAAACATTTTTAATTGAATTGTGAGAGAGGGAGAAGGAGAGAGAGAAAGAGGAAGAAAGAGAAAGAATGCATTTGACTGGTTTCTAAGAAACCAGTTTTTACCCCACCTCTGTCATTCAGTTACTAGTGGTGTGCCCCTGGGAGAAATTACTTACTGTCTTTGACATCATTTGTAAAATGGTTGTAATCCTTATATTACCTGACTTTCAGGCAGTTATAAAGAAATAGTCAGGGGACATGGATATATAAGTTATTATTACTATGAATTGTTATCTTCTTGCATTGAATGATATTTGTTTCATGCATGCCAATAAACTCCTTAATTTTCAAGATGATCTTGGTTTTTGTTTGTTTCCTATGGACTTCAACTCAATTTAGTTCAGTGAACAGCTATTAAGCATCAATTGTGTACATGGTGCTGTGCTGGGGGTATAAAGACAAAAGTGAAAATCTCTATCCTCAAGGAGCTTGCATTCTCTAGGAAGGGCTTTATTAATTTTATTTACTAAATAAGAGATTTATTTATTGTTTTCTTTTTTTTTGGAGGGCAATTGGGGTTAAATGACTTGCCCAAGGTCACATGGTTAATTTTGTGTTAAGTGTCTGAGGCTGGATTTGAACTCAGGTCCTCTTGATTCCAAGGCCAGTGCTCTCTTCACTGAGCCACCTAGCCACCTAAGAGATTTATTTTTTGAAAGTATATGTAAAATTATGTAAAGTAGTTTTAAGATGGAGTGAGTACAAATAATTAAGGGGGTCAGAAAAGGCTTTGTGTAGGAGGAAGCATCTGAGCTGAGTATTTAGTTTAGAGTTGTTTAGCTCCAGAGGGAATTACTAGGAAAAGTACATGGATACTTAGACATGATTAAAAAAAACAACCAACTTTCTATCAATTCGTGTTGTCCCAACCATAATGAAACTTCCTTATCACTGGAGATCTTCAAAAGTAGGCTGTGTAGCCACTTGTCAGAGACATTGTAGGAAGGGCTTCTAGTTGGGAAGGAGAGTAAGGAAAAGAGAATAATTTGTTTCTTGGATCATACCCTACCCCCAAATTCCAGCTTCCATGTCTGCAGTTATCACGTCAAGGATTGCAAGCTTTTCTCTAATGTCTTATGGCTAGCAGTATGCTTTGGAAACTCATGTGAGTTGTAAAACCACTACTTTGTTAAAAATTGGGCCACAGATAAGACATCTTTTCATTTCAGAGTTTAGTGGTCCTCATGGGCTTCCATCTGTTGATTAATTTATTTTTTTTGCTTTTTGGTGGAGGGAAGGCAGGGCAATTGGGGTTAAGTGACTTTCCCAAGGTCACACAGCTAGTTAAGTATCAAGTGTCTAAGGTTGGATTTGAACTCAGAAGTGCTCTATTCACTGCACCACCTAGCTGCTCCTGTTGATTACTCTTTAATATAATGATAGTGAATCCTCTACTGTACTAACTTGCACAACCATGGCCATATTTTCCCCCTTTCTTTCACAAATTTGAGGAAGAAATTATTTTTTCTCCATGGGATTTCTTCATCCCTCCCTCAAACCTACCTTGCACATGGATTTGGATGAAAGAACATTTCTGAAAATAAATAGATATATTTTTTACACATTGATGTTCACAGCTCCTCATCTGCTCTCCTCAAGCCTTCAGAGGGAAGAGAACATGTTCCAATTGGCAGCTGCAATAATGCTAGTGTCTCTTGGGTCTGTCTACATGTCACTGTTGAGTTAGAGAGTCTTAGAATTAATAGAGGCTTTAAAGACCATATAGCCTAACCTTTTCCTTCTCAGTGAAAGCATCATTTCTTTTTTTTTTTTTGGAGGGGGGAAGGCCAGAAAATTGAGATTAAGTGACTTGCCCAAAGTCACATGTTAAGTAAGTGTTAAGTGTCTGACATCGGATTAGAACTCAGGTCCTCCTGACTCCAAGGCTGGTGCTCTATTCACTGCGCCACCTAGCCGCCCCAAAAGCATCTCTTTCATAACATCCCTGACAGATCTATGTTCTTCCTGCATCCATCTAGTGGTAGAGATTGCATTTGTTATGGAAACTTCCCATTCTATTGCTAAATAACTCTAATTGTTAGAAAGTTTCCCCTTATATTGAGCTTCCATCTGCCAGCTCATAAATTGTCCCTAATTTTCTGGAAGAGGGATTAGACTTGTTGCTGCAAGGGATGTCTCCTCAAATATCTCTAGGTGAAAAATCATTATTCTTTTAACTGTTGGTCACATGAATTAGTTTCAAGTCCTCTCAGGTTCTTGGTCAGCGTCCTTTGGGATTCACACTGGTTTGTCAGTGCCCAACTTAAGTTGTGATATCCCAAACTGAAGACCACATCCTGGGTGTGCTCCCAGCACAGAGTACAGTGGTTTTTATGTCTTTATCACCATTCTATTTTTTTAATTAATATAAGACAGCTTTCAGTTTTCAGCAAGCTCCTCAAGCTGTTGTCATATACTAAGCCTGTGGTCAGCAGGTCCTTTATCATACCAACTACTGCCAAATCTGGTCTCACAATTGTGTGTGTGTTTGTGTGTGTGTGTGTGTATGTGTAGTTGATTTTTAAAAAAGTAACAAATGTAAGTCTTAATATTTGTCCCTATAAAATTTAGAACATATATTATAGAAATCCAGCTTGAATTATTATACAAATTTGTCAAGATAATGTTTAATCTTAAATCTGGTAAATCACTTAACTTCCCTGGGTCTCAGTTACCTTATCCTTGCAATGGAAATATTAACATGCACATTAACTGACATAGGGTTATTGTGAGGAAAAGATTTTGTTAATTTTAAAGCTTCCTATAAATATGAGCTATATGAATTATTGCAAGTCATCCCTCCTAGCTCTATGGCATTTACAGATTTGGAAAGCATGCCATTTATGTCTTCATCTAAGTCATTGATAAATATGTTGATCGGGACAAGTCTGAAGATGGAAGCTGGCAGCACACCAATAGATCTCCCTCCAGGTTGATACAGATCTATTAATCAACACTCCTTTGATAAGTTTTTAAGCCATCTAGCCATATTATTACCACTCAGTATTTCACTCATATCCACAAGGAAATTATGAAAGATTTTGTCAAAGGCTTTGCTGAAATCAAGATACACTATATCCATGGCATTCCCCTGATCAACCAGTCTAGCAATCCTGTCAAAAAAGGAAATGAAGTTAGTTTGATATGACTTGTTCTTTGTAAACTCATGGCAGCTTTTAGTGACCATGGCTTCCTTTTCTAAGTGCTCATAATCCATCTGCTAATTAATCCATTTTCAGTTTGATATAAGGCTAATCAATTCATTGTTTCCAGATTCACTTTTTCCTTTTCTAAAATGGAGGCATTTACCCATCTCTAGCCTTCTGGTAACTTTCTCTATTCACTGTGATTTTTCTCAGAGACTAATGTTGATAGATCTGAGGTCACATCTTGAAATTTTTTCAGCATGCTAGGATGAAAATCTGTCGATGATCTCATTTAAAGCAGCTCTTTTCAGTTATCTTGGATATCAATTCTCTTTCTGATAGTTTTGTATTTTCTCTTTTAAGATTACTTTCTTAGTTGGAGAAAACAGAATCAAAGTAGCTACATTGTCTCTACCATTACTTTACATTAAACTATTCCTCTTAAAAAACTTTAAAAAACACACAATAACTTTCTTGTCCTTGTGCTCTATATACCTTAAAAATATTTTTTTGTTATCCTTAGAATTTTTTGCACATCAGTTCATTCTATTTTTTCTATTTATTAGCACTACTATTATAGATTTATGACTTTTTTATTCTTTCATCATCTTAAACAGTGTCTGCCTCATAGTTAGGTACTTAAGAAATGATTGTTGATTGAGTTTTAAAATCTCAGATCATTAGAGAGCCTCCTGTGTGGTCACACTGATTTATTTAAATGCTCTCCCACCTTTCTTCTTTATAAGGAAATTGCAAACATTCTACAGTAACACTCTAATCTTATTCCCATATTTATATAACATTATTCCCCTACCCCTTAAAGCATTTCTTGAATGAGTTACATTAAGTATGACAGAATTTTTTAGGCAATTTTTGTGACATATGTGGGGAGTCAAAGATGTTAATAATGTTATTCCATCTTTAAATGAGAAAGATTAAAGAAGACTGCAGTGATGGGAAAAGCATCAGAAAAAAAATCAATGACTGGAAATGATCAAATCTGATAGTGTGTATCAGGGATCAACAAAAAACCTATGGTAGCTGTACCAAAGGGGCACATAGGACAGTTCTGAAAGTCAGTGTATTCTGTGGCAATTGTCCATAGCTGGTGATGTTTTGCCTCCCTAATCTATTCATTACCAGAGCACTAGTGCAACAATACTGCTCACCCTTCCTATTCCGTGTCTCCTTACTTTCCACCCACGAACTTAGTTGCACCCCTTCAGAAAGTTTGTTGACCTATAGCACATATTGAATTTGCTCACATCATTACTCCTGTGTTGAAATTTCTCCCTCTCTATTTTGGAGGAAGAAATAAATGGCTTACTTCCCTTAGCATCACTCCTCCCTGCATAATTTCCTCATCTTGGCTTTAATACAAATGATACTGTCTGGGGAGTAGGAGGGAGTTTCACAATCAAAGTGTCTGCTTCCTTGACAGCAACAAATTACCTTTCCTTTTTGTTGACTCTTCCCCTCTTTTGCTCTCTGTGTCTTCCCTCTAATGAGACACTGAAGCTCCCCTAGGCTGTGAATGGACACTGGGTATGCTTCGTAGTCCAGGTAAGTGGAGCTGAGTGCTAATAATGAATTTGTGCTAGAGGGACCAAATGGAAGGACTCTAAGGAAACCACAGCCTTATTTTTAGGAGATCATCTCCATCTAGCTCCCGGATTCTGACCTCTTTTTTTTGCAGCTATTGCTGTCTTCTTGAATGAGGACCATTTTCATATAATGGTGCCCTTTGGTCCTCCTCTGAAGTTAAATAATCTGCCTAGAAGGTGAGCAGGAAATTTTTCTCTTATGTAGAGTGGTTATGTAGACCTCTTGCTTTAAAATATAAGAGAGCTTTATAGACCAACCAGAAAACAGCAAAACTACTCCCAACCAGAAGTGACACAATAGAATCAGAATCTTAAAACTGGATGAAATATGAAAAGCCATATAGCTCTTTCTCCTCTCCTGGAGCTGGACTACATTAAGCCATCTAGCAGGGATGAGAAATAACACAGTTTCTAAAGTCCTGCAGAGAAAAAAGATCCCATTAACCCAGTGATTATTAGCACATAGTCAGGAAGCCTCTTCTGTGAAAGCTAGCTATAACTTAATCCCCTTAACTCTTATTTTAGTCATAAGAATAAAGAATTTCTCTACATAAGAGCTTTTCATAGACTGGAGACCTACCATTCAATTGTCCCTAACTCTTGATCAGACTGAGCAATCCTAGTTTATTTCATACTCCCTTCACAGAGCTTATTCTCCAACCTTTTAATCAACTTAGTGGCTCTCCTTTGATCATGTGACACATTTTCCCCCAACTCACTTTTACTCTGGACCCAAAAAAGACCTACTCTTTCAGGAAGGAGCATGGCAAAGAGTAATGAAAAGCATTTCTGACAGGTCCCTATGTACCATATGTCTATTTCTGTAACCAGACATTGTGCTAGCTTTTAAGAATTGCAGTGAAAGATTGCTGATGTTGATACTTGTTCCCAAGATTGTCTTCCTTTATGGGGCTTCCTTGACTTCTTTAACCCACAAGCTCTCTCCATTTTTTGTACTTGAAGCATTTATTATCTAAATGCCCCATTTGTCAGTTGATTAAATAGTATATAAAAAAGGACCTCTGTTATCTAGACACCAACCTTCCAGAGTTGCTCCAGAACTGAAAATAACAGATGGGTTTAAAAAAGGTAGCTAGGTGGCGCAGTGAGTAGAGCGCCAGCCCTGGAGTCAGAAGGACCTGAGTTCGGAGCCGGCCTCCGACACTTAATCCGCACAAACAAAAACCTAGCCGTGTAACCTTGGGCAAGTTACTTAACCCCAATTGCCCTAAAAGGGGGCGGCTAGGTGGCGCAGTGAGTAAGAGCGCCGGCCTCGGAGTTGGGATGACCCGAGATCAGATCCAGGCTCAGAAAATGAGCACCCACGCATAAATCAAATGACTAGCCGTGTAACCTTGAGCAAGTTACTTAACCCCAATTGCTTTAAAAAAAAAAAGGTACCCTTTCTCTTCTCGATGCCGTTGGAGAAGGTTCGCTGAAGTGTTTGCTGCCGCTCTCGCCATGTCGAAGTCAGAGTCCCCCAAGGAGCCCGAGCAGCTTCGGAAGCTCTTTATCGGCGGCCTGAGCTTCGAGACGACGGATGAGAGCCTAAGGAGCCATTTTGAGCAATGGGGCACGCTCACAGACTGCGTGGTGATGAGGGATCCAAATACCAAGCGATCCAGGGGGTTTGGTTTTGTTACCTATGCCACAGTGGAAGAGGTAGATGCGGCCATGAACGCCAGACCTCACAAGGTGGATGGCAGAGTTGTTGAACCAAAGAGAGCTGTTTCCAGAGAGGACTCTCAAAGGCCAGGTGCCCACCTAACTGTGAAAAAGATCTTTGTGGGTGGCATTAAGGAAGACACTGAGGAGCATCACTTGAGAGACTATTTTGAACAATATGGGAAAATTGAAGTGATCGAAATCATGACTGACCAAGGCAGTGGCAAAAAGAGAGGTTTTGCTTTTGTTACCTTTGATGACCATGATTCTGTGGATAAGATTGTCATTCAAAAATACCATACTGTGAATGGCCACAACTGTGAAGTAAGGAAAGCTTTGTCTAAGCAAGAAATGGCCAGTGCTTCATCTAGTCAAAGAGGTCGAAGTGGTTCTGGAAACTTTGGTGGTGGCCGTGGAGGTGGCTTTGGTGGAAATGATAACTTTGGCCGTGGTGGCAACTTCAGTGGTCGTGGTGGTTTTGGTGGCAGTCGTGGTGGTGGAGGATATGGTGGAAGTGGAGATGGCTACAATGGATTTGGAAATGATGGAAGCAACTTTGGAGGTGGTGGAAGCTACAATGATTTTGGCAACTACAACAATCAGTCTTCAAATTTTGGTCCCATGAAGGGAGGAAACTTTGGAGGCAGGAGCTCAGGCCCTTATGGTGGAGGCCAATATTTTGCCAAACCACGTAACCAAGGTGGCTATGGTGGTTCCAGTAGTAGCAGTAGTTACGGCAGTGGCAGAAGATTTTAATTACTGTTAGGAAACAAAGCTTAGCAGGAGAGGAGAGCCAGAGAAGTGACAGGGAAGCTACAGGTTACAACAGATTTGTGAACTCAGCCAAGCACAGTGGTGGCAGGGCCTAGCTGCTACAAGAAGACATGTTTTAGACAATACTTTTTGTGTATGGGCAAAAAAAAACACCAGGACTGTATTTGTGACTAATTGTATAACAGGTTATTTTAGTTTCTGTTCTGTGGAAAGTGTAAAGCATTCCAACAAAGGGTTTTAATGTAGATTTTTTTTTTGCACCCATGCTGTTGATTGCTAAATGTAATAGTCTGATCATGACGCTGAATAAATGTGTCTTTTAAAAAAAAAAAAAAAAAGGTAGCTCTGCCCTTTGATGGTAAAGAGCTTACATATGAACACTGAGGAACAAGAAATATAAGAAAAACTAAAGGCCATGGGATGACACCCAACATCAAGTGACCAAGCACTTCAAGAGAGGGAAGGATAGGACATCTTGGATTAACTGTCAACAATAACAAAAAAGACACTAAGCTTTTTTTGTGAAAGTTGATACCAGTGGGAGAAGAGATAGTAGTGACCAGAAAGGATGAAAGTAGAGGAAAAGAGGTTGGGGAACAGCAGAAGTGGCAACAGTATTAGTGGCCATGTTTAGAAGTGGTGGTTGGTATTGAACAACAGAGAATAAGAGAATTTAGAGCAAGAATGGACCTTAGAGGTGATTTAGCTCAGTCATGTCCAACTCAAACAGAAAAGAATCCCTGTAGGTGATCAGAGATCAATGACATAGTGATTGGCTTAGAAAAACACAAATTAGAATTATTTGTTTTATAATATTATTTATTTTGATAAATATTTCCCAGTTACATTTTAATTTGGTTCAGCCTCATTCCAGAGTCTTATTCACTGCAGCCTATGATTTTAACATCTCTCATCTAGTTCAACCTCTTAACCGAGGCAGAGAGAGTTTAATTTGGACCAGGTCACAGAGGTAGAAAGTGGCAGAACTAGGATTGAATCTTAGGTTGGCATGAAAACCTTATACATTAGGGGAAAGGGAAATGTTTGTAAAGTGCTAAGCTCCCTGTACTTTTCAGAGATAAGGTAATTTTCACCCCAACTTTCTTTTCTATGTTGCCATGCTGTGTCATTAGTCTGAGGATTGTTGTTAGTATGAGTTTGCACAGTTTAAATAACTCTGAGCCCCTACACACTTGAAACCCCCATCTTCTCTAAATATATATTTCATTGAACTTTGTGCATGTGACTTTGGCATAATGGTATTGCCCCCTTTTCCCCAGGAACAGATAGATATATTTGTTTCCTCATCTGTAAAATGAAGGGGTTGGACTTAATGACCTTTCAGGTTCCTTTTAGTTCTAAATTCATGATCCTATGATCTATGCAGTGTTTTACTCTTTAAAAAATAGATTCAGAATAAGGTCTAAGAAATATAGAATAGAACTTGTGCTTCACAATAAGATACCTAAAGTTTTATGTAGATGTAGGCCACATATAGTGTGTAGAAGATCTCTAAATGTAGCCACTCTGAGTAAGATTCAACTTAGTCTTCTTTATCTCCTCCTCCCCCATAGTCACACCTACTTCAAATGGGCCAAGAGTTTGAATACAGTTCCCAAATTATGTTTGATTCGTGTTATGCATGAGGCCAGTCATTGGATGAGTAACTCAGGAACTCTGGATCTAAATCTTGAATCGTTCCTGTGGTAAGGGATTGTCAACTATACAGAACTGGCCTCTGGCCTATGTGTGGCCAGAGCTGAACTGAGCAAGTTACAGACAAGAGAGTCAGGAATTGAGCAGAAGTTTAATTTCAAAGTGAGCAAAACAGCTTGCAAGTGGAAACACACATATGCCAGGGCCTTACCCCTACTGTGTGGGGTGACTTGCTTTACTGTAGGCACATCTCAATACTTATACCTATGACTATACAGTGAGCTGTAGCCCTGAAAATGAGGGGTAACAGTAACAATGTGACAAATTTGCTTCATAGCAGGGCTTCATGACCAGAACATGGACACAGCAGGTGTTTGTCTGAGCTCAGAGAATACCTGGTGCTGGTCAAAGTCATACAATAATTATATGAAACAATTCTGGGATTTTGCTGTGACTCAGATCATCCAGAAGGTGATCACAAAGGATTGTTGTTATGCCAAGCTCAGGATACAAGTCGCTTGTTGGACCTTAGCTTTGGAATACACTGTGTCTCCTAATAGCTTGACAATATTATATAATAAGAGTCTCCACTGAGCCCAAGCAGACAATTCTCTTGTCTGCACTTTCTGTCATTGGCAGCAACTTCCAAATGCCTCTGGCTTAGCCAAGATCAGAGGTGGCAAACTATTGTCTGAGGGCCAAATCCCCAACCTATCACCTGTTTGTTTGTTTTTTACAGCCAGGCATGCTAAGAATTAAAAAAAAAAACATTTTAAAATGCAGCAAAACTTCTATTCTACTGCCCTTTCTCTCTTCTCTTTCACCTGATCTCTGATTTTTCCATTTCTTTTTTATCTTTTTTTTTCACTCTGTCCACAGGCCACTTATGAAAAATATCAATCTGAACCCCCTTCTTTTCTTTCAACATGAGTATATTCCTTTTACTGTCTTTTTTTTTTTTAAGCAATCGGGGTTAAGTAACTTGCTGAAGGTTACATGGCTAGTCATTATTTGTGTGTGGGTGTTCATTTTCTGAGGCTGGATTCGATCTCAGGTCATCCCAATTCCTAGGCCAGCGCTCTTACTCACTGCGCCACCTAGCCGCCCCTTTTAGGGCAATTGGGGTTAAGTAACTTGCCCAAGGTTACATGGCTAGGTTTTTGTTTGTGTGGGTTAAGTGTCGGAGGCTGGATCCAAACTCAGGTCCTTCTGACTCCAGGGCCGGCGCTCTACTCACTGCGCCACCTAGCCGCCCCTACTGTCTTTTTGCTTTCTTAAAACTCTAAGATAGAACCAATTTGTCTTGTTTGATTCTGTCAGTGTTGTTTAATGACATTTTGGATTTTGGAGGGAGACTTGATTCTTCTGCTATTAGTTTGTTAAACATTGCATCATAATAGAGCCTTATATAATTACTCAAATGCATTTACTTTTTTTTGTTTGTTTGTTACTCTTGACTCCTTATCTTTGAAATCAAAATATCTACTTGGCTCTAACCTTTTCATCAGCAACTCTTAAAAGTTCTCTATACCATTTTAGACTTCTTTGTCCTCCTTGAAGGATTATACTCAGCTTTACAAACTAAGTTATTATTTGTTCTAAGCCTATCTTTTTTCTTTTAGAATGTTGTATTACAAGATAGCCTTTCATTTGTACTTGCAATTGCCAAATCTTTTGTGATACTGATGCTAGTTCCTTGATATTTGGACTTTTCTTTTTGGTTGCTTGCAGTACTTTTTCATTATCCTGAATTTTGGCTATAACATTCCTGGGGTTTTTCATTTTTGCGCTTCCTTCAGGAGGTTGTTATTGTATTATTCTTATTTTCCCCTTGACCTCTGAGTGTTAGATGTAGGCAGACTTTTAATCTATGATTTCTTGAGAGTGTCCAGGCTTTTTTAAAAAAATCATGGCTTTCAGAGAGTCCTATAATTCTTAAATTATCCCTCTGATTTCTTTTTCAGATTTCTTTTATTTTTTTTTTGATAAATAACCCTTTATATTTTCTTCTATTTTTCAATAGAATTTTAAAATTTGTTTTTATATTTCTTATTGACACCATTAATTTCTGTTTGATCTATTCTAATTTCCAGGGAGTCCATTCCTTGCATAAAGTTTAACACTTTTTGTTCTAAGTTCTTTATTTTGCTTCCAATTATTTCTTCCCAGGCTTTAATTTCATTAAAAAAGTTTTTTCTTTATTTGTTCCAAGTATTAATGTAGTCCTTGTAGAATGGCCATTTTTTTCTCTGTGCTTCTGTGTGTAATTGTACAATTACTCTTCTAGGACAGATTTTTGGGTGTCTTTGTATCTATAACAATTCTTTATATTGACCAGTGTTTTCTGTTAACTCACATCTCTAGCATAGGGAGAGTGTGATATATAAGTGCCTACATCAACTCACAGACCTTTTGATATGTGGAAGTGTAGTTCCTTCACATCTATTAACAATGTTTATTGGTTGATTTAGAAGAAAAATAGTAGGAGTGCTCAAGGTTGGGCCTATGTTCTACTGTATTAGTGATGCATATGTCATAGATAATGTTAGAAATAGTGCTGAGAAATCAGAGGACATTGATAGCCACAGGAAAGAAAAATAATTTTTGAGGGGTAAAAACTAATCTAGGAAAGTTGCTTGGCCTGTAATTGTAGATTAATTAAAAAAAAAAAAGGAAAGGCAGCCATGTTTTCTATTTAGGAGATCATGTGACTATATAAGCTTCTCTCTTCCTTTAAGATAAACAAATAAGTGACTGAAAATTAACCTGATATCACTCACCATTAAAAAATTAAAGTTATATATACTGCTATGGGGAGTGGAGTTGAGATAGCAGAATAGAAGAACAAACTTCGCATGAGCTCCTGCTCCAATTACTTCCAATACATGTAAAAAAATGACTCTAAACAAAGTTTAGAGCTACAGAACCCACAAAGTGACAGAGAGAAACAAATCTCCCTCTGAAGGCAGCCTGTCAGGTGGGCAGGGAGGGTCTATTGTACTGAGCTGGGAGCCATGTGCAATGAGCCATGTGATTCTGGCCCCAGGGAGGCCCTGATCAGCAGTGGCCAGAGAAGACTTCAGGAGAGTGAATCACGCAGCAGATGTGGTGGTTTCCAAATTTCTCAACTCATAAACACCAAAGACAAAATAAAAGGTCAGCATGGAACTCTGTTGGAACAGGGGGACGGAAGAGTGTGGTCCAGCCCCAGCCCCCAGGGTGAGAAGTGGCAGATGCCTGACTGCCTCAGAAACTCCTGGCCTACAGATCATAGGGGGACCAATCAACCATTCAGAGGGTAATGGCTTTTGTTTTAACCTGCTTGGATCTGGATTGCAGTCTTGGGTGGTGGTCCTGGGGTGTGTGGCCAGTGAGCCAAGGTTTGTGGGGGATGTAGAGAGGGCTCCCTTCTAATAGCTCCGGCAGCTGCGAAAACCCCAGCAATTTGGGACAAAGCTCTCTCCATTCTGGAAGCAGAGTTCTACCGTGGCAAAAAGCTCAAAAGTGAAGTAATTGACATGAGCAAGCACAGACTATGGAATCTTTTTGGGGGACAAAAAGGATCAAGGTGTGGAGTGGGAGGAAGATAACAAAATCAGAACTCCTGCATCAAAAGCCTCCAAGAAAAATAGGCCATGGAGGAGCTCAAGAAGGATTTCGAAAATCAAGTAAGAGAAGTGGAGGAAAAATTGGGAAGAGAAATGAGAATGATGCAAGAAAATCAAGAAAAGAGAGTCAACAACCTGGATGAACAAAATAATGCCTTAAAAATAGATTAACTCAAATGGCAAAGGAGGCCCAAAAAGCCAGTGAGGGGAAGAATGCCTTAAAAGGCTGAATTTACCAGATGGAAAAGGAATTTCAAAAACTAAAAGAAGAGAATAACTCCTTCAAAATTAGATTGGAGCAACTGGAAGCTAATAACTTTATCAGAAACCAAGATACTATAAAACAGATCCTAACAAATGAAAAAATAGTAGGCAATGTGAAATATCTCATTGGAAAAACCACTGACCTGGAAAATAGATCCAGGAGAGATCATTTAAAAATTATTGGACTACCTGAAAGCCATGATAAAAAAAGCCTAGACACCATCTTTCAAGAAATTATCAAGCAAAATTGCCCTGATATTCTAGAACCAGAGGGCAATATAGAGGTTGAAAGATTCCACCAATCACCTCCTGAAAAAGATCCCAAAAAGAAAACTCCTAGGAATATTATAGCCAAATTCCAGAGTTCCCAGGTCAAGGAGAAAATATTGTAAGCAGACAGGAAGAAACAATTTGAGTATGGTGGAAACACAATCAGGATAGCACAAGATCTAGCAGCTTCTACGTTAAGGGATAGAAAGACTTGGAATATGATATTCCAGAGGTCAAAGAAGCTAGGACTAAAACCAAGAATCACCTACCCAGTAAAACTGAGTATAATGCTACAGGGGGAAATAAGTTCATTCAATGAAATAGAGGATTTTCAAGCATTCTTGATGAAAAAAACAAAACAAAACCCAGAGCTGAACAGAAAAATTTGTCTTTCAAATACAAGAAGCAAGAGAGGCATGAGAAGGTAAACAGGAAAAAGAAATCATAAGGAGCTTATTAAAGTTGAACTATTTACATTCCAACATGGAAAAACAATAATTGCAACTCATAAGACTTTTCTCAGTATGAGGATAGTTGAAGGGAATGTGTGTGTGTGTGTGTGTGTGTGTATATATACACACACACACATATATACATATGTATGTATGTATTCATACATATATATGTATGTATAGGAGAGTGTATATGTGTGTATATATATATATGTAAGTGTGGACATATGTATGTTCATGTATACATAGACAGAGGGCACAGGACGAGTTGAATATGAAGGGATGATATCTAAAAAATAAAATTAAGAGGTGAGAGAGGATTTTATTGGGAGAAGGAGAGAGGGAGAGATAGCTTAGGGTAAATTATCTCATATAAAAGAGGCAAGAGAAAACTGTTACAATGGAAGGGAGGATCAGGAAGGTGAAAGGGAATGGAACAATCTTATTCTCATTGAATTTGGCTTAAGGAGGGAATAACATACACACTCAATTGGGTATCTTACTCTATGGGAAAATAGGGGGTAGGGGATAGGAGGGGGAGGATAGAAGGGAGGGCAGATTGGGGGAGAGGGTAGCTAGAAGCAAACATTTTTGAGAAGGGATAGGTTCAAAGGAGAAGAAAATAGAATAAGTCGGGGGTGGCATAGTATGGAGGGAAATATAGTTAGTCTTTTACAATATAACTACTACGGAAATTATTTGGGTAATTACACACACACACACACACACACACACACACACACACACAACCTGTATTGAATTGCTTATCTTCCCAGTGGGGGTGGGTGATGAGGGAAGAAGGGAAAAAGTCTGGAACTCAAAGTTTTAAAAACAAATGTTTAAAAAAAATATTTTTTTACATTCAACTGGGAAATAAGATATACAGGCACTGGGGTATAGAAATCCATCTTGTCTTACTAGAAATTTAGGGGGATAATGGGGGAGTATAAGAGAGAACAGATCGGGGGAAGGGGTATTTCTTAGCTTGCTATTTTGGGGTGGGGGTAGGGGAAAGATAGGGAGAAAAAAATTGCAACTCAAAATCTTGTGGAAATGAATGTTGAAAACTAAAAATGAGTAAATAAAAATATACTGCTATGATCAACACATGTGGTCCCACATCATTCACCTCTGCTTTTATATATGTAGCATCTACAGGTCCATGAGAGTTCTGGAGGTATAAAATGATGACTTTGAGTTATAAAGAAATGGTTAAATTATGTTCAGCATACACTGTATAATATGGCAGGAAAGTGCCCTATACCATTATAGAAAAGGTTTCTATTATAAACTTCAGTCTGGAGAGTTTCAGTACTTAAAGTGTTAACCTTCAGCTATCTGGGAGCCTCTGTTCATCAACATAATTAACTTAATCATTATTATTTTTACCACTTTGTCACATCAATTGTATTGTCATTTTGTGTTGTCATCAAACTATTCATCGTTTTGAAACTTCTTATACATTAATATGTTTTCTTCCCAACTATATTATAAGGTCCTTGAAGTCAGAGACTAAACTTATAGCTCTTATGCACTGAGTTCAGTGTCTGACATAGACAGATGTTTAATAAGTGCTTGCTGTTGTGTTCATATGAATGTGTATATATTACATTCAGGTTATAATCAAGCACTGATATTGACATTCATCTTTACATGTGAAGTAGAGCTGATGTGGTACAGGTATGTGCATGAAGAGCCACCACCAGCTCTGTCCCTTCCTCCTTCTGAGATCTTCAAAGAAGCTTGGAGAAGGTCTGTTGTTATTTATATGACCTGACCCAGTGACATAAAGGATGTTAGGAAACAGAAAAATTATTTGAAAGGGAACGTGAGTGCCTTCTCAAGTTCCCTGAAAACTTGGTGTGTGTGTGTGTGTGTGTGTGTGTGTGTGTGTGTGTGTGTGTGTGTGTGTGTGTGTGTGATTTCCCAAGGGAAGTGCACCCCAACCTAGTGATGGGAAAAAGAAGAGAGAGATAGAGCCAATTTCCTGTAACTTAGCTGGGAATGAAAAATGGAGAGTTTGGGAAAATTAAGGAAAAAGGGAAGAAGTAACAAAGGTATACCTCTAGGAGTGACCTGGGTAAAAAAAAGAAAAAAATCTTGAATTCTCCAGAGGTATTCTGATTCTGAGGATACTGAAAGAGCTGGAAAAATGTAAATAGTCCAAGATATTTAATTCTGAAAGAATTATAATATTATGCTTTTAGTATAATTCCTACCCCCACCCCCCTCCACCCCATTTACTTATTGAGAGCTGGTACCATTTCTTCAAAGTGTATGAATGGCAGGAAGCGGTAACATTTAAAGTAGTATTTAAAGTTGGGGAACATTGTTTTAGGTTTGTGGGAAATGTAGAGGTCCACCTGGGGTGAGGATTTCTTGATCTTTTTAGTGAACTCTAAATTGGTTCACCTTGTTTTATCCAGGATAATATTGTAAGTTAAGTGGTTCCTGATAAGACAGAGTATTATTGGAAAGGCAAAGGGGCTCTTTTCTTGACCAAGGCCTCAGATAAGCTTCCTTTCTGTGTCCTTTACTTGGTAAATAAAACCTGCTTTGTTTGATGCCTTGTGAACTTGAATGCTTGTAAGGAGAGTAGAAGCAACCTTTGGAGGATTATTTTATACTGATATTCCAAGGTTTCACTTGGGTAGGAGCAGAGAAAACAGAGATAAGAAGCTAGAGATTATTAAACTGTACTTAAGGTTCTTTGTGTCAGGAGGAACCTGTCAACAAAAAGGTTACATTTAATTCCTTATGTTTTGTTTTTCTTTTTGGCTCAATTTGTTTCTTTTAGATATTCTTCTGACTCCTTAATAAAATCTGCTTCTATGCAAATATATCCCCAGTTCCCTAGGGTTGAATGCTAATAGCAGTTAAATTAATTAAACATATCATTTTAACCTTGGTGCTAGGCTGAATGATCTATCTCTAGTATAACTGTATAAATAATATCACAGAGAAAATCTAAGGCATGAGAACACCTGCAAATACTTAGAGTCATTACAATTTGGGATTCATTTAGCAATATGAAACACAGTGTTTTATGTTTTATTGTTCAGCATGTACCTTATACACTAAGTAACAAACATTAGTAGATGCTTTATTTGATTGCCTTCTTATCCCTGAGGGCTTTTCATATATCTTTATATACATACACCTATATATATATATATATATATATATATATATATATACACACAGATATGTATGTATGTGTGTGTATATATATATATATATATTATGGAAGGTTAATGAAAGTGATTCTTGGTAAATTGAGTATGATCCAGTCATGGGATTCTGATGGAGACATTTGTGACATAGAGGAAAGAACATTGGCTTTTGAATCTGTAAATCTGGGTTTGAATCCCAAATGTATGGTTTACTAGCTATGTGATCTTAGACAAAGTATTTTACATCTCAATGTCTAAGTTTCACCATTTATAATAATAATAAAGTCTGTGTAATTTTCTTCACAATGCCATCCTGAGGATCAAATGAGAAAATGTATGTAAAGTGCTTTGTAAACTGTAAAATGCTATTCAAATTGTTATCTATCATTATGGGAAAACAACTTCTAGTTTCAGGGCTATTCCTGTTGGGGAAATTGGCAAATTTTGTCATTTCCTTCTTTCTCCTTAGTCGTATGCCATCCATCTTCCTCACAAACCCAGGGATCCTAATGCTCCTGGGTGTTTATATGCCCATATTGTGTTGGTCCATCTTGGCCTGTTTTCTTGTGTAGCAGTCTATGTTTCCAATTATTCCTTGAGTCTTCCCTGTTTCCCCCCCAAAAAAGAAAGCTATCAAAATTCACCTGTCTAGCATTCCATTTTCTCAGGAACTTGCTAAATATCAGAAAATGATATGATAATACAGGATTTCAAACTAGAAGTATCCTTAAAAATCATCTAGTCTTTCTTTCCCCAGTTTAGTCTAGCAGCTTCATGTTCAGAATAAGAAGTTAAAGGCAGAGAGATTATATGACTTATCCAAGGTCAAATGTAGAATTATAGAATTTCAAACTAGTAGGGTCCTTTGAAATCAGCCTCCAATACTTAGAAGCAGCTGAGCAAGAATTCAAACCAGTTCCCTGACCAGTACAATACTTACTAGGAAGCAAGCCTCCTGATTCTGAATACTGTGTTATATCCATTATGACACACTGCTTCCTTGACAGTAAGTAGCCTTCTTCCTCTTCAACTGTACTATTGAACCATTTAAATCTTTTGCTGTTCTTTAATTTGTAAATTCATGAAGGCAAGGATAGTATTTCATACTTGTTCCTATCCCTGCAGCACTGAACATAGCGTTTTGTCCTGAGTATGCTCACAATAAATGTTGGAGGAAACTGAATGCATTAGCTTTCTCATTTGCATTTTAACAAGGGTCTTCAATGCTTTAATACAAAAGAGTGAATAATGGTGGAATTTCAGGCAGCCTGGGAGGGTCACTATGGGGACACATTTTGGGGACAGGTTAGCTTTTTGGAATTCTTCTAAATATATCATGTCTATTGCATTTAGAGTAAAGTTTATTTGCTTGGGAGCCCAAATAAGCATTTGACCAATGCTCACTTTGTGAGGGTCATAGCATTTCCCTCTCTTGTAACCATGAGTCTGGAAATGGGGATTGATGATTCCAAAGTCAGTGCGTATAATGTCAGTATGATGTGGTCTTGTTGGCAGCCAAGTTTAGCCATCAGCAGGCCCTGATGAATTGTTGGAGGGCTGACTGGGTCTTGCATATTCAAGCATATGGAAAGGTATGGGAAGTGGAAAACTAAAAAACAAAACAAAACAAAAACCAGTTCTTTCTACATGACTGGGCCTCAAATATCAAAGTTATAAGTCACAAGTTCAAACTATGACAATGTGATGGCATTTTTTTCTACTTTTCTACTACTTCCTATGGCTCTTGGGTAACCAGGGGGTTTTGATTTTTAGTCTTATTGATGCCTTTTGGTTATTTTACACTATAAACATGGAATCACAGAGCTGGAATGGACCTCAAAGATTGTCTTATCTGACCCTGTCAGAAAAGAGTGGATAGAAAGGGATAAGCGGTTATTAAGTACCTTCTATATGACAGACACTGTGATAAGCACTTGACAAATAATCTCATTTTATTTTCACAACTCTGGAAGGCAGGTCCTATTTTTATTCCCATTTTATAGCTGAGGAAACTGAGACAGATAGAGGTCAAATGCTTTGCCCAGGGTCACACAGCTAGTAAGTAGTATCTAAACCCATATTTGAACTCAGATCTTTCTGACTCCCAGGCCAATGCTCTGTGCCACCTAGCTGCCTCTGATGCCCAGAGAAGTTAAGTGAATTGCTCAAGATGACACATATAGTAATTCACATAAGAAGGATTTAAACCCAGATCCTCTGTCTCCAAAGCCAACTCTTTTTCCACAGCCTTTTAGTCATTTCTCTAAATGCCTCCTCTTCCCTTTCCACCCTATACCATTAAAAACCAGGTAAGCAAGATCAACAAACAACATGATAGAGTCTGACAAAATACAGTCTGTCCTCTCCTCTACTTCTGTCTCTACCAGAGGGAAATGTGTTTCCTTATCTATTCTTCAGGATCAAGATGGTCATGGTAAATTAATTTGAGTTCTGGGGCGGCTAGGTGGCGCAGTGAGTAAGAGCGCTGGCCTTGGAGTTGGGATGACCCGAGATCGAATCTGGCCTCAGAAAATGAGCACCCACACACAAATAATGACTAGCCGTGTAACCTTGAGCAAGTTACTTAACCCCAATTGCTTTAAAAAAAATAAAAAATTAAAAAAAATTAATTTGAGTTCAGCTGCCATTTAATGTTATTTTAATTTGCATTGCTGTAGTTGTATTTTTTTCTTCTGGTTTTGCTTCACTCTATATCATTTTGTATGAATCCTCTCATGCTTCTCCAAACTCCTTATATTTGTATTTCTTAGGGTTCCATAATACTACATTGCATTTATATACTATAATTTATTCAGTTTTTGCTACCCTAAAAAATTCTGCTAGAAATATTATATGTGTGGCACCTTTCTATCAATCTCTTTGGGGTAGAGACCTTTTCGCTTAGAATTCCACATTTTTCAAAATAATTTTTGCCACATATATGTATGCATGTTTTTATATATAGGGTGCCCTAAAAGTCTTAATGCACTTTAAAGCTTGTTAGAGCTTAAATGTTTGTTGTTGCCAGTCACTTTCCTAGTTTAAGGGGGTGACTTAAATTATCAGGAACTAATTTACCCACATTCCTGACCTGAAATGGCTGAGGTGATCATCCTACCCCACCAAAAAATTATAATCCTTGTTGACTGGAAATTGACAACATTAGTCTACTGAACCTAAAAGACCCTAGCTTTTGTTCAAACTACCAAATGTTCCTAGGTTTGTACTTGGAAGACTCAGATGCCATTGTCTTCCATCTAGTGATTAATTCTTCTTAGGCACTTCTGAAGTGTATTGGAATGATAAAAAGATCAGGCTAATGGCCTCAATTATTATAAATCTCTGGGTCAGTGCTAGTGGCATTTGTCTGACCTCCTTTCAAGTCCACGTCCAAAAATGAATTCTCTTTGTACATCCTTATTAATAGCTATCACCTGGTGTTAATCAAATGGGTATGCTGTGAAGCTATTCTTCAGTGCACCCCATCCACACACTCAAGCTAGTCTGGTGTCTCATTTCAGGTGATATTTTTAAAAAGGTAATTTGCTTTTTATTTTGACAACAGAAAGTCTTTCTTTGTAATAATAGCTCACATTTATATACTGATTTATAGTTATATTTTTTCCAGTATTTTGAGTTAGTGAAGTATTAGTATTATTATTCCCTTTTTATAGATAAGGAAACTAAAACACAAAGAAGATTGCTCAAGATTAAGTACTTATCCTAATACTGAGTTGTTCTGATAGGTTGGGTTGATTTTACTCACCACCAACTATATCTAGTTGACCCTAGACCATGGTTCACATCCATTCAGCTATCCATGTTGTGTTTTGCCATCTACCTTCACATACCTCACCTCCTTTTAATTTTGACTCTGAGAATAGTTATTAAGTCAATATTAGTACGGCTTCTGGCAAAGGATGTACCTATCAACTGTTCTGTTCTTCCACTCATACTCCCTGGCTTCCCTGGCATCCATTTCCCTAGGTGGTGTTTTTACCTGCTACAAGCTAAGCTCTCTGTCTCACTTTTGTACTTATCTCCTCAGCCTTGATTTGAGAGAGACTTGAGGGAGTGAGACCATGTAGGAGGCTATTATTATACTACCTCAGGTGAAAGAGGTGGTGGAGTCCTGAACTGAGGTGGTGCCTGTGTGAATGGAGAGAAGGGGAAAGTTGGGACAGTTTGGGAGACAGAGCCAAAAGATCTGGCAACTGGATATGTGGGATGAGGGAAAGTGAGGAGGACCATACCAAGACTGGGAACCTGAGAAGATAGGAGGGTTTGGTACCTGTGATAGTAATAGAAAAAGGGGGAAGAAAGGAGAGCTTGATAGAAAAGGTAATGCAATGAGATCTGTAATGCACATCACAACCCACCCATACCTTCTTTTGCCATCAAACAGGTGATTCTTTCACACCTAAAATGGAAAAGGGGATGAAGTGCTCTTACAGGTCTTTGGCTACCAACACAGGCCTGCTGAAGCTATGAAGTCATTTTGGGAAAAAGGGGTAGAGATGAAATTTTCACAATGACTTCTATATAGCTGCTGCTGGGGGTTCCCAAAGATCTGCTTAGAAGTGGGGGTTGGGAAGGACTGAGCTTTTGCATACTAGATCTAGGGGGCAGAATAAGAGAACATTTGGAGATGAAGTAGGTATAGTTGTATAGGAGAAAAGTCTCATGAACGGCTATCACAGTATATTGGGACAGGATATGTTTTCTCAACCTCTTATTGGTCGGTTGTATATTCATTAGAACCCATCCAAGACCCCAAGTCCCTTGGAAACATCTCTTCCTTTGGAGACCACTGGTTTGCAGCATGGGAGGTTGCTTAGGAATGGCAGGGGTAGTGTTGCAGAGGGGTAGATGTGGAGGTGGTCAGGAAGCAGGGAGGACATATAAAGACAGGGTGGTTTGGGATGAAAGGGCACTGATAGAGAGAAGAAAAAAGGAGGCAAACCTTACAATTTTCCTAGTCTGGACATCTGGATTGTTATTATGGTTAATATGGTCATAAAATGAGGTTGAACAGAAGATCTCTGATATTCCCTCCAGCCCTAAATACAAAATCCTATATTTTATCTGAACCTATTTTAACAACAACAAATATATCTGTTGTGAGATTCATTTTTATGCTATGCCCATCTCTTTGCTTGGAACTAATTGGTAGAAGGGTAAGTCTAGCTCAAACAATTACCTTTATAGCTTTCTTTAAAATGTCCTTAATGGTAAAGAGTTCAAGATCAAGA
The DNA here is from genome assembly GCA_011680675.1 of Gymnobelideus leadbeateri. Taxonomy (NCBI): domain Eukaryota; kingdom Metazoa; phylum Chordata; class Mammalia; order Diprotodontia; family Petauridae; genus Gymnobelideus; species Gymnobelideus leadbeateri. Next base: position 113,913 of record WOXC01008869.1, on the reverse strand, counting down.
AAACTAAGGTCCTTCTATACTTTAAAAAGCCCAATATTTCATTAGTGCAGGTATTTCTCTATGAATACATATCACAATCCCTCCTTTCCTTCATAATGGTTCTTCATGAGTTGTTGTGACTAAAAATATTCACCCACAGTGAACCTTCTGGAAATGAACTTTTAACCTAGCTAGTCTGGTCCTCAGACACAGAATCCCTCTGTAGGAAGCCTATTAGAAGCCTATTCAGCTTCTTTGGACTTCAAGAGCTAATGCTCTGCTGACATAGCCTTTGAGAACACAGATGACCTCCATATCATAATGAGGCATGAGAGAGTCACATATGATCTGGGTTGTACTTCACTGAGGACCAAGAGATGAAAATCTGTTCCAAGGGCTCTTAAACTGAGGTCCATAAACCCTCAAGGGAGGGATTTCAGGATGGAATTTGGATGAAGAAAACATACATCTATTTTCATTAGCCTATAATTAATATTTAGTACTTTCTCCAATTATGAAATCTTTTAAAATTTTTTTAAAAAGGATATTATTCTGAGAAGAGCTTCCTAGGCTTCACTGAATTGTCATAGGTTTCCATGATACAATAACAGTTAACATCCTCTGCTCTATTCTTAGGCCAAGGGTTGGCAGTGTTTCCAAAGAAATATGTCAGGTAATTGGGAGGCAGAGGAAGGAGTGACCACCCTTGGAGAAAGCAATAGCTCAGGGATACCCTAGGGAAATTAGCACTATTCCATAGGATCTCCTTAGTCTAGCTCACACTTAGACAAGTTCTAAGGGGACAAGAAGGGCCAGCTTTAGACAATGGGAAACACATTTTCAGTGTTTCTCTCTCTTGGTAGTGTTTTCCTCTTCTCATTTGCCTTTCCAGTTCCATTCTCCTACATCAATCTTAAACATGTCAGTGGGTGTTCAGGGCCCTTCCCTATGGTGATGCCCCATAGTATACCTTTGGGGAGGTAGTATCTAACTTTAAACCTATTTTGACACCTCCTTTCCCCCTTTAGTACCTATCAAAACTTCCTTGTCTTGTGTCCTATTTTCACAGACTCCTGTGGATGATGGCATAATAACCTGATGTATTAATGGATCATAGATGCAAGGTTGGGAGGGGCCCTAGAGATTATCTAATTTAATGCCTTAATTTTCTCACACACAGAACTTTATATTCTAACTCTTCCTTTTTACTAGCTGTCTCCAATCCCTGCAATCCTCTCCTATCTTGCTTCCCCCTTTTAGTTTCCCGGCTTTCTTTCAAATCTCAGTTCAAATCCTACCTTCTTCAATAAATCCTTCACACATCCTTTCCTTACTACTGGTATTTTCTCTTTGAGATTGCCTGTCTATCTATCTATCCATCTATCTACTTATCTATCTATCTATCTATCTATCTATCTATCTATCTATCTATCTATCTATTTATCTATCTATTGCACATACATAGTTGCTTTCAAGTTGTCTTTCTCTGTCCTTGAGAAAAAAGATCATTTTGCCTTTCTTTGCAACCCCAACATTCAGCTTGCTGCCTGGTATGTTTGGTAAGCATTTAATAAAGGCTTGTTGATTGATTGATATGTAAGGAAGTTGAAGTTAATTGATAAAATAACTAGCTAAGGAAGGATTTCAATTCAGGTGATGGCTCTAAATCAAGCACTCTTTCCACTATATCAGTCTTCCCCAATGAGTTCAATGTCTTCTCCTACCAAGATAACAGTAATATTTTAGCACAAACCAAGTACCACATAAAAGTAGGAATTTTCAGTACCATAGTAGTCTAGTGGGAGGTGATTGCTAGTGGGAGGTGATCATGGGGGTTAGAAAAGTCATTTAGAGATAAAGGGAACTTTCAGTGTTCTTCATTCATGCCTGTACATAAGCCGAAAAAGACTTTCAATTTCTTAACCTTTGGACAGTACTAGGTAGAACTCATCGGGTATGGATGCCCACAATGTCATGATGATTGCTTTATATCTGTTTGCTAATAATAGCTTTCATTTAGTTAGTGCTTTAAATGGTACACAACACTTTACATTATCTAACTTGATCATCACAATAACTAAGGATAGAATATATTATTCTCATTTTGTAAAAGAGGAAACAGCCTCAGAGAGATCATGCAGCTTATGTAAGGTTACACATCTTATGCTATGTGGCTCACAAGCTTTGATGTAGGATCACAAATTAGAGCTGGAAGGAGTTTCTGAGGCCATTTAGTCCAAATCTCTCATTTTAATAGATAAGGAAACTGAGGCTGAGAGAGGTTAAGTGATTTATCCAAGATCACCCAGAACAGTAAGTAGCTAAACTGAGATTGGAAACCAAGTCCTCTGATTTCCAATCTAGCGTTCTTTCCTCTATATCACAACTCAGAGTCATGGTCCAATATGAGTGTAACCTCATGGAATTATCTGCTCTCTGTACTGGGTGTTCATGCTTCTATTTTCCAATGGTATTTCATGAGTTCAGTACTGAGGTCTTTATGTTCTTTCCCTGAGTTGTTCTATCTTAATTTCGTAGTACCCACCTCTTTTCTCCTTTAGTTACAAGGAGCAAATTATTCCCGCCTAAGAGGGAAGATGAGTTGCAATAATAAGGTTCTTATGGGAAGAGAAGGTTGCTTTTGGCTGACCTAGAATGCTTCTTTCACAGTTTTTCTTGTTGTTTCCTTGTTGCTATTGTTTTCTTATTGCTTGGAAACTACTCAAAACAATTCCAGGATCCTTTGCACAGTTGGGGAGGAACCCTACTCTGGTGCTGGAGGGGTAAATGATCTGCTCCTCGGTGGAGCTGTACAAGTGGCTTGTTTAATGCCTTGACCTTCAAGTGGCCTACTCCTGCTCACAGAGTCTGTGTTTAAGATGCAACTCCAACTGAGCTGGATGTTGTTTCCCATAGCAGGTCTTATGTTCTGACTGATTTGGATTGGAAATGTTGTCATGTCAGAAAAACGATCCTTTCTTTCGGCTGATTGTGCTCTGCCCTGAACCCCTAATCGAATTTTACCTATAGTCAAATGATCACGGAATCTTAGAGCTGAAATGAATATTGCAATCCTTTGCCCTATGCATAGATTCTCTCTATAATATCCCCAAACCAATGGTCATCCAATCTTTGGTTGAATATCCCCAATGAGAGGAAACTTATTGTCTAATTAGGTGAATCTAATTAGGTTCTTGGGCAGCTAGAGAGAGTATGGAGCCTAGAGTCAGGAAGACTCACCTTACTGAATTTAAAATTCAGCCTCAAACACTTACTAGCTGTGTGACTCTGGGCAACTCACTTAACTTTGTCTCATTTTCTTCATCTGTAAAATGAGCTGGAGAAGGAAATGGCAAACCACCCCAATATCTTTGTCGAGAAATCCCCAGAAGGGCTCACGAAGAGTCACACGCGACTGAAATGACTCAACAACAACAACAATTAGGTCCTTACCATTTTTGTGTGTGTCAGGGAGCCCTTTGTCATCCCGGTGAGGCTTTATGGACTCCTCAGAAGAATGTTTCTAAATAAAATAAATACATTACATAGAATCATTCGTTGTAGCTATTGTTTTGAGTTGTTTCAGTCTTCTCTGAATCTCTGTGATTTCCCCCTTTTTTTAAGCAAAGCTACTGGAGTGGTTCTCCATTGCCTTCTCAAGCTAATCTTACATATGAGGATACCCAAGCAAATAGGACTAAGTGACAGGTCACACAGCTAGGAATTGTCTGAGGCTGGATTTGAATTCAGGTCTTCCTGACTCTGGGCCCAGTGCTCTATCCACATGCCATCTAACTGCCCCATATAGACTCGTGAAGGAGCCCAATTATATTTACATATATATTATGTGTATTTATATGTGTATTACATATAAATATACACATATGTATACACATATACACATATGTATAAGTATACACACATATACATACATACATATAAATAAAATCTTGAACTCCTGGTTAAGAACCTCTAAATTAGGCAGGTTATTCTGCTTTTGAACAGCTCTGGTTAGTAATGTGGTTTTTTTTTTATTGTTTATTGAGCCTTATATCTGCCTCCTTGTGATTTCTATCACATTTCTGGTACTAGTTGTATCCTCTGGACCAAACAGAATAAATCAGATCCCCTTTCCACATGACTGCCTTTCAAATACTTGGAGATAGCTATAGTGTGTCTCTAAAGTCTTCTGCACTTGGTGTACTGGATATATATTGGCCAACCAAGGGATAAATTTAAAAAAGGCCTAGAAGTACACTATTAGTGCCCCCTATTACTTTCCAGAATGGGCACTGTTCCTAGAGTGCCAGACTTGGAGTCAAATGCCCTCTGCTGGCATTTATCAACTTTATTCAATATTTTTGGACCTCAGTTTCCCCATCTGCAAAATGCCAATAATAATAATAACAACTGTACTGCCTCAAGGGGCTATTATAAGCCTCAAAAGAGGTAATATATGTAAATTGCTTTGCAAACCTTGATGCTCAGTGTCAAGGTATGTTATTGTTATTCTGCTCAAGCTTGAGCTTTCTACTCTCAGGCAATTATTTTCCATGCCCTCTTGCTCCTGGTATCCCAGTTACACTTGTGTGCCTTCTTCCTGACTCTGATGTAAACCAGGAATGACCTTTTCTCTGCCCATATCTCTCTTTCACACTGTCCTGCTGTGTTTCTTCCATCATTCAAGCATCTGTGAAATCTCACCTTTTCCGTGAAGCTTTCACAAACTGTGTGTTTATGGGTTTCTCCACTGCTTATCATCTTAATGTGGTTTAACTCCATGTCCTCCCAGTCTGGGCCAACTCTTTAGCAAGACAGAGTCTTCCTCTTCCCGTTGCTCCACGCTCACTGTCTTTCCACCTCCAACCCCTGTTGTCTCGATCTTTAAGCAGATAGTGGTACAGTGGATAGGGCACTATCTCTGGATCCAACAAGACCTAAGTTCAAATACAGCCTCAGACACTAATTGTGTTACCCTGGGTAAATCACTGCATCTCTGCCTCAGTTCACCAAACTGTAAAATAGAGACAATTATAGCACCTTCCTGGTTGGACTATTGTGAGCATCAAATAAAATGATATTTGCAAAAAGCACTTGGCACAGTGCCTAGGACATGGTTGGCACTATATAAATGATTTTTCCCATCTCCCTCTTTCCTGACTAATATTCCCCAAGTCTTCATCATTCAATCTCTATATCTCCACTACATTTGTCCCGACGTTATATTGTCATCTCCATTAATTCTCCTCTTCTTTCTTCAATTCTAGCTCACTTGTATTCTCAGCTCTTTGGATAAAGGGACCTTTAAACCCAGGCTGAGGTGTGCCAAAACGTGACATTCCCCTTAACGCAGCACCAACTTCTTGGATTTCTCCTGCAAACTAATCAGTAGAGCCACCTCTGGAATTTCTGTTCTCAGATGAGTGGCATCTTGGTTTTAGCTAAATTCCTGACAGTGATGTGAAGCTAGCAATCTGCCAAGAAGGAGAACCGTGAAATGAGAATATACATTATCCTGGTCATGATCAGCAAATGATTTTTCTGTAACCCAGGGCCCCTTTTTTTGCCATTTGAGCATAGAAATTAAAGGGAAGGAGTGATGAAGAGAGGGAGAGAAGGAGCAGAGAGGGTGGGGACAGAGAAGGTGGGGCAGAAAGAGTGGGGCCAGAAAGAAGGTGGAGGGAGAAAGAGAGAAAAGGAAGAGGGTGAAAGAAAGAGGGGAAATGGAGAAAGGGAAAAAAAGAGAAGTCGAGGGACAAAGGGGTAGGAGGGAAAAGATTGGAGAGGAGAGAGAGAGGGAGTAGATAGACTGGTTCAGAGTCTTAAAATCTTTGCAGTAGAAAGGATATTCCTCTCTCAAGATGAACAGGTAGAGGGAATGGGTAATTAAAATCAAACAGTTGAGCGTCTTAATTAAAGTTTCATTGCTCTTATTCTATCCAGAGAGAGAGTGTGAATATACAGAGAGGGGGGCTGGGAACTAGTGAATGAAAATTTCAATTTATCCATTAACAAGTATTTGCTGAGCACCTATTAAATACTCTGGGCTGAGTCTTACTCAAGAAGTGTGGGTCAAGGTCCCTGCCCTTGAGAAGTCTACTGCCTCTCTGTGTTTTAAACTGAAACCCAGAACTGTGCATAATTTTAAAAATTGTATTATATGATACAGATCCCAGATGCTACAGTATTTCACAGAAGAGGGAGATTAATGAGGTCAGGGGTGATCAGAACTTCATGAGTGGATGAATGATAAGGCATTTATCCTCTCTACTCTTTTTTTAAATTTTATTTCTTTTGTTTTTTTTCCTCTATTTTTTCCTCTCTACGCTTTTCATTCCCTGCCCTCCTCTGCTAAACACTTGTGCTAGATATTGCAGAGACAAAAATGGAATAGCTATTCCTTTAAAAGAGCCTTTGTTCTATTGGGTAACATAAACTCAGATATATATCACACACACAAACACACATACATATATATCAAGCACATTGTATACATATACATAGATATATATATGGAGCAAATACAGAGTAGTTTTGGAATGAATATATGTTGGAGAAGGGGTGGCGAAAGTATTTATTACTAGGAAAATCAGAAAAGACCTTATATAGGAGGTGGCACCCAAACCAAACCTTCAAGGGAGCTCAGAATTCTAAAAAGACAGCAGTAAGTGGCAAAGTGTCCCAGGCATGGAGGTCAGTCTCTTTAAGGCACAGAAGGGGGTGACAGAATGTCATATGAGAGGAACAGCAAGCAGACCTGTTTGGTTAAAATCACATGATGGGAAAGAATGTGAAATCGACTTGGAGTGGGATTGTTGTCTTTAAATGCCAAAAGTTTGTATAGTTCACACCCCCTAGACATTTGTGAGCCACTGAAGATTTTTGAGTAAGTTGGTCAGTGGGTGAATTGGGGAATGGGGTGATGGTCAGATCAGTATTTTAGGAATATAAGTCTGTTGTCTGTGATGGATGATTGTGGAATCATGAAGGAGGGATTAGTGAAGGGAAAAATTGGGCAGGCAAAGAAACTAATTAGGAAGCTACTGCAATAATCCAGATAAGAGGACTGAAGGCCTGAACTAGAGTGGGGACTAATTGGGATAACTGGAAGGGCATTGGATTTAGAGTAAGAAGAGCTGGTTTTGAATCCCTGTTCTGCTATTTTCTACATGTGTGACTTTGGACAACTTATTTAACCTCTCTGGGCTTTGGTTTCTTCATTTGTCAAAAGGAAGGAGCTGGGCTAGATTACCTTGATGTTGCTTTTCCAGCTCTAAATCTAAATCCACATTCCTTAACTGAGATTAGTGACACAAATAGAAGTGTAGAAAGAAAATATTCTAGAAAAAGAGAATGATGATGGAAGGTATGCTGGTAGGAATGAGTGTATTATATTTGTGGTATTGAATAAACTGGCCTATGAGGATTGACGCATATATGCTAGAGAAAAGTGAAAAATAAGCTGTTTAAGGTTGATGGGGTCAAATCACTGGAACCTTAGAAACCCATGTTTTCACAGCTAACTCTTCCATATCCTTTTATTTCCTCCATTCAGTGGCTACAGATTGTTTTTTCCAAGCTAAATGTCCTAAGCTCTGTAAAAGCTTTTAAGATAACTTGACTCTGGTCATTCCTTTCTCTATTGAGTGATGACTTGGGACTGAAAATGAGAAAAGTAATTGAGAATGTTTCAGCCTGTGATGTGGAGGTTGGTTGGAGGGGTGAAGACAGACAGGGACAGGTGTATTCAAGTTGAATGTCCAAAGACAGAGCACCAACCTCCAGTGAATTGGGAAAGCCAGAGCCTCCTCCGGTGCAGTGACAAGGAGGTAATCAGTGCCATTTGCCACTTTCCATTGAGGTAGGCATGGGCAGCCACAGAGAGAAAGGAGGAAAGTGGAAACAATTTCTAGGAGATAAATTGTTTTTTGCTCTTCCTTTGAACTTCAAGGTCCATCTGTGTGGGGTCCCTCCCATCTTATCGATTGATTGACAAGTTCAATGGTAAAAGAGGTGTCCACTAAAGAAATACATTAATTTTGTAGCCAAGAATCTGAGTTGAGTAAAAGGAATACTCAGAGGCTAATTGAGTCTGATTGGCAGCTGCCACAGATAGACTAGGTAAGGAGAGAAAGGAGCTGCCCTTTATTTAGGGTCCTATCAGATTCATAGAGAAAAGTCCTTATTGTAAAAGAAGTCTCTCTTTCCCCTTATATTCATCATCATTTAAGTTATCAACAGTAGTCTGATAAGAGACAACATGCTTTATTTCTAAACATTCATCATTCAAAATTCTAAAAGGGGAATAAGTCACTGAGTTTTACAACAGTAGAATCATCTTCAAAGAGACCTAAGTGTTTTGCTATGTTGGTAAAAATGAGAACAAAACCTCTCTAGTGTCAGTCTATAGCTTATAGAGTGGATCCATTGTATTTCAGTGAAAATGATATATTCCAAATCACAGCTTTTAAAGCCTTGTGTTTTATAACTACCTCTATTAATAATTATTATTTGTATTGTCTTTTAAGTCTGAAAAACTGTATATACATTTGACCACTTGTTCTTTACAATAAACTTGTGAGTTAAGTACAATGTGTAGTATCATATTGATTTTGATGTATGAGACTTGTGATTTCATGGATATAGAAAATTTCCAGGAAGGAAACTCCCTCTGCCAATGAAGAATTGTACCTCCACTGTGGGGCAGCCATGTGTCATGGTGCTAGGCCTAAAGTCAGGAATACTCATCTTCCTGAGTTCAAATTCAACCTCAGACACTTACCATTTGTTTGACCTTGGGCAAGTCACTTAACCCTGTTTGCCTCAGTTTCCTCATCTGTAAAATGATCTGGAGAAGGAAAGGGCAAACCATTTCTTTGCCAAAGATGCCCAAGATGGAGTCATAAAGAGTCAGATATGACTGAAACTACTTGAACAACTTACATTGTAATGCATAGTCTTAGAGAGTTTCTTGGGCACTAAGAGGTTAAGTGATATAGGTTGCCTTTATCATACAGCCAGTATGTATCAAAGGAAAGACATGAATCAGGTCTTCCAATTTCATGACTAGCTCTCAATCCTTAATGCCATCTTGACATATACGGTAAGAAGCAAACTAGCAAAGCTAGTTTGGCTGGAATAAAGAATGTGTGAGATGTAAAAGATAGGGAAGGACTTTAAAGGTTAACCAGAAGAGCTTTCATCTGGATATCCTGCAGATAATAGGGAATGCTCTTAAAATTTCTTGATCAGGGTGCTGACATAGTCCTGTGCCTTAACAATATCAATTTGACAGAGGCAGCTAGGTGGCACAGTGGATGGAGTACTGACCCTGGAGTCAAGAGGACCTGAGTTCAAATCCAGCCTCAGACACTTGACACTTACAAGCTGTGTGATGCTGGGAAAGTCACTTAACTCTGATTGCCTTGCTGTCCCTCCATCCCCTCAAAATTAGTCTGGTAGCTGTGAATTAAAGGAGGGGAGAGACTGGAGGCAGGAACTGTGAGCAGAAGGTTATAATGTAGACTAGGTGAGGGGTGAAGGGAGCCTGAAGTAGAGTGGTGGCCATATGAGTGGAAAAAAGGGACAGTTGAATGTCCTATAAACAATGATTTAGTATATTTACAATATCCTTTTTAAAATTTTACTAAGTGGCTTATTGTATGTGAGGCTCTCTGCTCCAGTTAGTTTTCCGGAGAATCATAGAATTTAACAGCTAGAAGAAGTTGAAAGGGAGGGATCTCTGTGACCATTTAGTTCAACCTATACACAAAAGGAGTCCCACTATAACATACCAGACAAGTGGTCATTAAGTTATCTCTGCCATAGGAAATCCTGGAATTTTTACCCTCTTTAGTATTATTTAAATCATTCATGGGGTCATGTGTGCCAATCATTAAGATGCCAAGAGGCAAAGGTCTCTGCTGACCAGCTGTGTCATGATTTTGTTGTTACCATAATATGAATGCAACTCTATTGTTTGGCATCTCCCTCCAATATCATTGTTCCTTGATTTTGTTACTTTAGACCTTTTCTTTCAGACACTCCAGGACACTGATAGTAAAGGTAACTTTTTCACTCACTGTCAAAAACAAAACATATCTTCTAAGTCTGGGAAGGTAGCTGAGATGGAAATGTGCCTTCACAATAGAAAAGGATCCCAGGATGCCTCATTTCAAGTCTGTAATTTGGAGATACCACTGAAGACGTTCCATTAAAAATTATTTTTGAGGTAATTTTACATCTATGAGTTGCATCTTGGTAAAGTGGAAAGTGAAGCAGGAATAGAAGGCAGCTGGGTAAGGAAGGCAGTATTTGGCAGAGGTCCTAAGATGCCATAATAAATGTTGTATATGTGCTGCAACAAGAAGCTAGGGATTCCTCATGTTTGTCGAGGAGTGAAATGATGTGTTCAGAATGATGCTTGAAATTGGCCCTGGCCACACCTCTTCTTGCCTTGCCAGATTTCAGTGAGATAAAGTAAGATTGTTAGGGAGCTTTGATGAGCAAAGTAGGGAGGGGGAGGTAAACAGTAAGCTGAAGTTGAGACCACAGAGCTTGGCACAAAGAGGAGAAGAAACTGACCTATCCACTATATTATCCCATCATCACCATTTTACTAAATGGTTCATTGGACTTGAGGATCTCTGTTCCTATCCATCCTCCAAAGAATCACAGAATTTGAGAGATGGAAGGAGTTGGGAGGGAGGGACCTCTGTAAGCATCTAGGCCAAACCATCCACAAAAGGAGTCCTACTATAACATACCAGACAAGAGGGCATTCAGCCTCTGCTTGAAGACCTCCAAGAAGAAAGAATCCTCTTGAGAAGGCCCATTCCACTTTTTGATAGCTCATATTGGTAGCAAATTTTTCTTGGCATCAAACTCAAATTTGCCCCTGCAGCTTTCCCCCTCTGTTCCAGGTTCAGTTTTCTGGGGTCAAACAAGACAAATCTAAGCCTTCTCCCACATGATGGTTTTTTCACATATTTGAAGATGGCTAGTATGTGTCTCCCTTTTCCTGTCTTCTCCCTGACTCTTCTTTTCTCCAGTCTAAATATGCATGCTTCCTTCCACTGGTCTTTATATCATGGACGAAATGCTCTTCACCATCCTGGTTGCCTTTCTCTGGATCAAGAGTTCTCAGTGTTGGGGGTGGAGCCAAGATGGCAGAGTAGAAACAGCTCATCCAAGCCACTCTGCCCCCAGATTCCCCCCAAACTATGTAAAAGGGGACCCTGAACAACTTCTGGAGCCCCAGCACCCACAGAATGACACAGAGAAGCTAACCTCCCACTGAAGACAGCCCAGCAGCCCTGCAGGAAGGACCAGCGCAGCGGTCTGGGAGCTGGCAGCACGAAACACGCAGAGTGCAGGAAGTGGATCCAAGCTGAGCCCAGGTCCACGTGAGCCGAGGTTTTAGCCCCAGGGCGGCAGGGCCAGAAGCTGGCTGGAGGAACCCCAGAACACCAGCAGCCGTGGCAACTCCAGAATTATCAACATAGACATGCCTAGGACAAAGTAAGAGGTTAGTGTCCTATGGACTTTGGGACCTGTATTTGGGGAATGCGTCAGCTCCCTCCCCTGGGGGCTAGAAGCCACTGAGGAGACACGCCATTTTGTAGTTTTCAGAGGCAGCTCCAGCTCCTGGCCTGCAAATTGTAGGGAGATCCAGCGATCAGTCTTGGGGGGTAATCGCTCTTGCTTTAACCTCACTGGATCTGGATTGTGATCTAGGGTGGAAGTTGTGGGTGGGTTTACAGCTTGCCAGAAACGGAAGTTGCCCCCCACACGTTCGGGACGAAAATTCCTCTAGCTGGCCTTAAAGCCATAGTGTGGCAACAAGCCCAAAAGTCAAGCAATTAAGTGGCAACATGCCAAGGCAAGGAAACAGAAAAATGCAACCCTAGACTCCTATTTTGGGGGCATAGAGTGGGAAAAGGACTGTGAGGTCAGAAGTCCTGCTCCAAAAGCCCCAGGGGAAAACATGAGCGGGTTGCAGGCCATAGAGGACCTTAAGAAGGACTTTAAAAATCAAATAAGAGAAGTGGAGGAAAAATTGGGAAGAGAAATGAGAAGGATGCAGGAAAAGTATGAAATGAGGGTCAATAGCCTGACTGAAGAAAACAACACCTTAAAAAATAGACTAACTCAAATGGCAAAGGAGGCCCAAAGGGCAATGAGGAGAAGAATGCCTTAAAAAGTCGAATTTACCAGATGGAAAAAGAATCTCAAAAGTTCACTGAGGAAATTCATTCCTTCAGAGTTAGACTGTAGCAAATGGAAGCTAGTGACTTTATGAGAAATCAAGATGCTGTTAAGCAGATCCAAACAAATGAAAGATTAGAAGGCAATGTGAAATATCTCATGGGAAAAACCATTGACCTGGAAAATAGATCCAGGAGGGACAATTTAAAAATTATTGGACTACCTGAAAGCCATGATCAAGGAAAGAACCTAGAAATCACCCTTCAAGAAATTCTCAAGGAAAACTGCCCTGATGTTTTAGATCCAGAGGGCAAAATAGAGGTTGAAAGAATCCACTGATCACCTCCTGAAAAAGATCCAAAAAGAAAACTCCCAGGAATATTATAGCCAGGTTCCAGAATCCCCAGATCAAGGAGAAAATACTACAAGCAGCCAGGAAGAAACAATTTCAATATTGTGGAAACACAATCAGAATAGCCCAGGACCTGGAGGCTTCTACACTGAGGGATGGAAGGGCATGGAATATGATATTCCAGAGGGCAAAAGAACTGAGAATGAACCCAAGGGTCACCTAAATGGGATATCTCAACCTGCAGCAGAATAGGGGGAAGGGGGATGAGAGGAGGGATGATGGATGGGAGGGCATCCTTGGGGGGAGGGGAGGTTGGAAGTACCCACTATAGAAGAGGGACAGGATCTTGTAGGGAATGGACCAGGTGGGGGGTGGGATGAGTGGGAGGGAATTATAAGCAGCCTTGTACAATATATCTACTATGATAATGTTTTGCATAGCTAGACATGTACAACATATACTGAATTACCTATCTCCCCAGAGGGAATGGGTGACAAGGGAGGAAGGAAATAGATCTGAAATTCGAGGTCTTAACATTAAATGTTTCAAATATATATAAATACTATTATTAATATTCTTTTGCTTGTAATAGGGAGATAAGATGCGCAGGCATTGGGACACAAAGACTCACCTTCCTCTAATGGAAAAGTCGAAGGGGGTATGGGAGAAGGTATGGGAGAGAGCAGATTGGAGGAAGCGATATCTTGTGGGACTGCTTTTCTGGGAGGTTGGGTAGGGGAATAACGGGGGGAAAATGATTGTAACTCAAAATCTGGCGGAAATGAATGATGTAAAACAGAAGTTAAATAAAGCATTTGTTTAAAAAGAAAAAAAAAGAAAAAAAAGAGTTCTCAGTGTTGCATTTGAGGTGAGCCTTGAAGGGGAACCAGAGAGGCTAGAAGGCAGAAGTGAGGTAAGAAGGCATTTCAGATATGGGGAACAGCCAGTGAAGATGCATGAAGATGGAAGATGTAGTGTGGTAGGTGAGGCTAATATGACTGAACTCTAGAATGTGGGGGCAGAGTAATACGTAAGGCTAGAAAGACAAAAAGTGGTCAGGTTATAGAGAGATTCAAATGCCAAAATGAGGATTTTAATGCTTGAACTAATAGGGAATCCTTTGGAGGTCCATGGGTAGATTTAAGGGGGTCTATTAACTTGAATGGGAAAAATTTAGCTTTATTTTCACTAATTTCTAACTGAAATTTAGCTTTTCCTTCAATTGTGGTTTTTAAAAAATTACTCTGAGAAGGTATGCATAGGCTCACCAGGCTGGCAAAAGTGTGGGGAAGGGTCCATGGCTCAAAATGTTTTGATTTAAACCCCAATCTACATGCTGTCCAGTCTGTCAATGTTTTTCTGAAACTATGGTGCCCTCCTAGCTTCACACAATGATCCTGATAAGGTTTGATAAGAGCAGAGTATAGCAGCCCTATCACCCACCATCCTTAAAAAATTATTCTGGTTCCTTCATACCTCAAGGCTCAAAAATAAAATCTTCTATTTGACATTTAAAGTTTTCCCCTACCTTGCTATTTTCCAGTGTCCTATACATTTCTCTCCCCCATGCACTGAAAACTGTAGTCATACTGTCCTACCTTCATTTCTTCAAACATAGTACTCCACCTCTCCTCTCTGTGCCTTTGTTCTGGCTGTCTTCCATGTCTGTAATACTCTCCCTCTTTATTTCTGCTTCCTAATTTCCTCGACATCCTTCAGGTCTCAACTCAAAAGTCATCTTCTGCAGGAGGCCTTTCCTAATTCCCCAAGCTAATAAAACTTTCCCCCTTAAGGTTGCCTTAAATTTGTGAATCTGACAAATATATATATACACGTGGTGCACATGTGGATCCCTCCAATTGGAATGTAAATTCCTTGAGAGCAGGGACTTATTTTGCTTTGTTCTTTGCATCCTTAGCACTTAGTATCATACTTGGTAAATAACAAACACTAAGTAAATTCTGATTGTTTCGTTAGTTGACTGACAAAACTATTCAGCATTCATCTTCTGGCCTGGGAAATTTCACTTATTACTAGTTTTCTAAGTAAAAATCAGGATAGCATAAATTCCAATTACTTTTTTTTTATTTAGCTGCAGAATAATTTACTGCAGCTGTGACAAAGATAAAACAAACAGAATTAAACAACCTCACACAGATGGTCCCGTGGTCAGGAGTCAGTTTGTTGTTTGGCTTTACAGGCTGCTGGAATATTCTGGTAGCTACCAGAGCCAGGGGATGAATAAGTGACTTCTTAGTTGGTAAGAGCCCATATTCCTTTCCTAAGGACACATTGGACACCCAGCCTAGGGCATGTATCATAGCAAAGGGAGGTAAGTGGAATGGAACATTAGGGTGGTCTATGGCAGCTGCAAATTATTCAAGGGAGAGGATTTATTATTTAGGGTGGGGAAACAGAGAGCTTGCATGATGAAGTGGTTAGAATTGGGACCTATGTACCCAGATCTATATTCCAGTTCTCTAAATGGTCTGTAACATCAATGATGTAGGTGTTCCCTCTATGAATGCAAATTAGAATCCATTCATTACTGTTTATCCCATGTATCTTTCTTTTCCTTCCTTCCTTCCTTCCTTCCTTCCTTCCTTCCTTCCTTCCTTCCTTCCTTCCTTCCTTCCTTTCTTCTTTCTTTTTTTCCCTTGATTTCTTTGTCTGGGGATGGATGTAATTTTTTCCATCATAAATCCTTCAGAATTGTCTTGGATTGTATTGCTGAGAATACCTAAGTCATTCTCAATTGATCATCTTATGATATTGCTGTTACTTTGTACACAGTACATTTCACTTTGCATCAGCTCATGCAAGTCTTTCTAGATTTTTCTGAGAGACTCCTGTTCATCATTTCTTATCACATAATAATTTTCCATTATAATCACATAGCACAATTTGTTCAGTCATTCCCAATTGACAGGCATCCCCTCAATTTCCATATAATTTTCATTCATGTCTTCTAATAAATTTGTCACAGGAAATCCATTCAATTTGTTGAGAGCCTCCCTTAAGTTATCTTCACATTATGGAGGTACAAAGTGGGACATAGGAACCATCTAGTAATTGTCCCTCTCTTTTGTACATGACCAGTCTATCTGTTTTCTGGTCATGTATTTTTCTTACATCTGTTATGTTATCAAGTTTTCTTTCTTTCTTCTTCTTCTTCTTCTTCTTCTTCTTCTTTTTTTTTTTTTGCTTTTTGGAGGGCAATTGGGGTTAAGTAACTTGCCCAAGGTCACATGGCTAGCTTTTTTTCGTGTGTGTGTGTGTGTGTGTGTGTGTGTGTGTGTGTGTGTTTGTGTGTGTGTGTGAAGTGTCTGAGGCTGGATCCAAACTCAGGTCCTCCTTACTCCAGGACAGGCACTCTACTCAGTGCACCACTTAGCTGCCCCCCTTTTTTTTATACTGGGTTATGGATGAGGCTAAACTTAAATTCTCTGGACATATAAGTACTTCATGCCTTCTAGCCACAAAATGTCTTAGATTCTACCATGTTAGGGAGATGTCCACTTTTGTCCTGGGAACAGACTATACTTGCTTTCTTAGGTTTAGTCTAGCTAAAGTACAGAAAGTCTTATTACCAATAGACTTGCCACTTGGTGATGAATTATTTGGCCATGGCAACCTATGAAACTAGTAGAACACAACATTTTGGTCTTAATCCCTGGGCTATTTTTGGTGATTTTGAATAAGTGACTAAATCCCCAAGTATGATAATTAATACTTATGGTGTCCATATGTGGTTTCTCTTATTGATTACCTGAGCTATGGAAAAAGCTTGGGGAATGATATCTACATGTCATTTTTTATTCCAACTATTTTCCCTAAGAAAACTTTCTTGTAGTAGCCCTCACATAGAGTCAAGCTATCTTTCTTAGGTGGTTTCTACTCCCTTTATTATACATGGAACAAAGGGAGTAGAAACTACCCAAGAAAGATAATTTAGAAGTGGAGGAGAGCTTGATAAAAAATGTAAAACAGTAAAGAAGAATAAAGAGAGAGGGTATTTTCTGTGTCCACATGAATAGTCGTATAATCAGAGATAATCACGTTTATAAATGTTGGCAGGGCCTGAGTTGGTCAGCAAGATCCTTTGAGTATTCATTAGGTGAAGACCATATTAAGTGCTGTGGTGGTATTGGGGGATTTAGCAAGCAAGGTACAGATGAAATAGAAGCCCTTGTTCCTGTACTTAAGGAATTTAGAATTGAGTCCAGTGACCTCCAAATAGTGGATATGGCTTCACCTATATATCTCAGAGTCTTACCTAATAAGATTCCAAGATGGTTGCTGCTGCCATGTTCCCTTATCCCTGTTTGCTGGGCTTGCCAGTAGTAATGGGAATGTGATTGGTAGCAATGGGACTAGTGTTCCATTCAGGAATGCTGCCATCAGACAACAACCATGGAGTTCAAATCCTGCTTCTGAGGTTTACTATCTGTGTTTCGTAAGGCAAGCCATATAACTTCCCTGGGCCTCACTTTATCTTTAAAATAAGAACATTAGACTAGCCAGCCTTCGAGGTGCCTTTTAACTCTAGATCTGTGACCCTGATCCTATATCTCATCTCTGTACCCTCCTTCACTTTGACCTCAGTACTATCACTGCCATTCTGTGACTTCATGAACAATTTTAAAATAACTGCCAATTATATAGCACATGAAAGTTTGTGAAGCACTTTTCTCTGTATTTTCTCATAGGATCCTCAACACAACCCGACGTGGTATTATAGGTATTTTCTCATGACTAAGAAAAATGAGGCTTAGTGTGATTAAATGCCATTTCACAACCATTGCTATACAACTAATAAGGAATGAAAAAAATCATTTATTAAGTACTTACCATGTGTCAGGCTTTATGTTAAATTCTGAGGATAAGCAAGCAAGACAGACATTACTTTCAAGGAGGATACATATCAAGGCAGCTAGGTGGTGTAGTGGATAAAACACTGGGCCAGGAGTCATGAAGACCTGAGTTCATATCCCATCTCAGACACTTATTAATCATCTGGCCACGGGCAAATCACTTAACTTCTGTTTGCCTCAGTTTCTGTAATGCCAAGCAAAAGCAACTTCCAGGATCAGAATTATGAGGATAGTAATTCTCCATATATTCAGTAACAAATTAAGGCAAAACATTCACAGAAAAGAGAAAATCAAAATATAAGGTTACTCAGTCATTTAATAAGTTCTCAATTCAATCACAAAGTATGAAGTCAAAGTACTCCACCCCTGGCTAGTACATTCATTTAGTCAATCACAAGTCTCTCTTCTCAAGTGGAGATTAGTTTCCAGTCATAAGCAAAGTACATTCATTTGGTCAGTCACAAAGCATAAAAATCAAAGTACTCCACCCCTGGATCACAACTGAATCACAATAATCAACAGTTACCACCAAGCACCTTCTCAAAGGGGCAGTGAAGAGCACAAAGGCCATCTAAGCCATAACAAGGTTACAGTATCATCACAACATTCAATACCCAAGGAGAGGTCTTTTATTCATCTTGAACTGAGGCAAGTTCTCAGCAATCTCTGTTCCTAGGAAGACAAAGCTTAACAAAGCCACAATTTACATTGCCAGTGTCCCCATCAATCCATACTCTCTGTCTGCAGAAGAGTCTCAGGACCCCTGAAAACATCAGTAAGACCCCTCTCCAGGATTTCTGTAAACATACAACATGAAAATCCTCTTTCAGGGTTTCTGAACCAATAGCAAGGTTCCAGGACCTCTGCAACAATAGTACTGTCCTTTACCAGCAGACGAATCTGGTAAAATAACGTCAAAACAGACAGAAAAAATCCTGACACCACAATCATGCCTCCTTAGTTCTCAGCAATTTCAGGTGGCAGTTCTCAAAAGTCCTGGGCAACTCCAACTGGTTCTCTATAATCCAATCTCAATCTCTCTCTCTTTCTCTCTCTCTCTCTCTCTCTCTCTCTCTCTCTCTCTCTCTCTCTCTCTCTTCCTCTCTTTCCCCCTCTCTTTCCCCCTCTCTCTTTCTCTCTCTCTCTTTCCCCCCTTCCCTCCCCTCTCTCTGCCTCCACGATGCTGTTCCCACAAGTACTCCTGGCCTCTCTCTGATTGGACCTCTCTATCCACAGCACCAGCTCCTCCCAGTTCAGCCCCCTCTCTTCACATCAAGTGAATCCCACAAACTATGGGTTTTAACACTTAACCTGAAAACCAAGCCAATAAAAGGGGATCTTTAAATTCCATTACCATTACAGTTTCCTCATCTTTAAAATAGAGATAATAATAGCTCCCACCCCTAGGGGTTGTTGTGAAGATAAAATAATATATTTGTAAACCTTAAAGTGCTAGCTATTATCATTATTATTCTCCCCATTATTTCAATAGGGCAGTTTTTCTTTTTTCCCCTTTTTAATTTAAATCATTTATTTTTAGTTTTCAACATTCACTTTCACAAATTTTAAATTTTCTCCCCCTCCTTCTTCCTTCCCTCCCCAAGATGGCTTGCAATCTGATATGGGCTCCACACATGCATTTCTATTAAACACATTTTCACATTAGTCATGTTGCATAGAAGAATTATAACAAATGGGAAAAACCGTGAGAAAGAAAAAAACAAAACAAAAAAGAAAATAGTCTGCTTCATTCTGTGTTTTGACTCCACAGTTCTTTCTTTGGATGTGGCTGGCATTTTCCATCATATGGTCTTTGGAATTGTTTTAGGTCCTTGCGATGCTGAAAAGGGATAAGTCTATCAAAATCAGTCCTCACACATTGTGGCTATTCCTGTGTACAATGTTCTCCTGGTTCTGCTCACTTCACTCAGCATCAATATAAATCTTTCCAGGTTTCTCTGAAGTCAGCCTGCTCATCATTTCTTATAGCACAATAGTATTCCATTACATTCATATACCACAACTTGTTTAGCCATTCCCCAGTTGGGGGATGGATTGGGTATCCCCTCAATTTCTAGTTCTTGGCTACCACAAAAGGAGCTGCTTAAATATTTTTGTATATGTGGATCCTTTTCCCATTTTTGTGATCTCTTTGGGATACAACCCTAGAAGTGGTATTGCTGGGTCAAAGGGTATGCACATTTTTATAGCCCTTTGGGAATAGTTCCATATTACTCTCCAGAATGGTTGGATTGGCTCACAGTTCCACCAACAATGATTTAATGCTCCAACTTTCCCACATCCTCTCCAACATTTATCATTTTCCTATTTTGCCATGTTAACCAATCTGATAGGTGTGATGTGGTACCTCAGAGTTGTTTTGATTTGCATCTCTCTAAGCAATAGTAATTTAGGGCATTTTTTCACATGACTGAAGATAGCTTTAATTTCTTCCTCTGAAAACTGCCTGTTCATATCCTTTGACCATTTATCAATGGGGAATGACTTGTATTCTTATAAATTTGATTCAGTTCTCTAGATATTTTGGAAATAAGGCCTTTATCAGAGACAATGGTTGTAAAAATTCTTTCCCAGTTTTCTGCTTCCCTCCTAATCTTGGTTGCATTGGCTTTGTGCAAAAGCTTTTCAATTTAATGTAATCAAAATCATCCATTTTGCATTTCATAATGTTCTCTATTTCTTGTTTGGTCATAAATTCCTTCATCCTCCATAAATCTGTCAAATAAACTATTCCTTGCTCCCCTAATTTGTTTATAGTATCAATCTTTATACCTAGATCGTGTACCCATTTGGACTTTATTCTGGCATACAGTGTCAGATGTTGGTCTATGCCCAGTTTCTGTCATACTATTTTCCAGTTTCCCAGCAGGTTTTGTCAAACAGTGAGTTCTTATCCTAAAAGCTGGATAAGGTAGTTTTTCTTAATCTTTTTTGTGTCATAGATAGCTTTTGGCTTTTTGGTAAAGTTCAGTGACTCCTTTTCTGAATATGTAATGTTTTTAAAGACATAAAATACAGTGCAAAGGATTATAAAGGAAAGTATGTTGCAAAGCAATTATAAAAATAAGAAGTTGGGGGCAGAGCCAAGATGGTGGAGTAGAAACAGCACTTTCAAGGTGCTCTGCCCCACACAACTTCCAAATAATGTAAAAGGGGACTCTGAACAACTTCTGGAGCCGCAGCACCCACAGAACAACACAGAGAAGCTAACCTCCTGCTGAGGACAGCCCAGCAGCCCTGCAGGGAGCAGCCAGCACAGCGCGCCCAGCGCAGCTCTCTGGGAGCTGAGCCCAGGCCCGTGCAAGCCTTGGTTTTAGCCCCAGGGTGGCTGGGCCAGCAGCCAGCTGGAGGGACCCCAGAACACCAGCAGCTGTGGCGATTCCAGAATTATCAGCACAGATATGCCTAGGACAAAGTGAGAGGTTAGTGCCCTATGGACTTTGGGACCAGTATTTGGGGAACGCGTCGGCTTCCTCCCCTGGGGCAAAAAGCTGCTGAAGAAATGCGGCACAGAAGCCATCTTGCAGTGTCAGTGGTGGCTCTAGCTCCTGGTCTGCGAATTGTAGGGAGATTCAGCAATCAGTCTGGGGGTTAATCTCTCTTGCTTTAAACGGCCTGGATCTGGATTGTGGTCTGGGGGGGAAGTTTGGGGTGGGCATCCAATTTGCCAGAGGGGGTGGAGGCTTTGCAGAGGCCACCCAACTGGCGGACATTGTGAAGACCCCACGTTTGGGTGGAAGCTCTCCTTTCTGGTGGCAGAGTCTTACATGGCAGTAAGCCCCAAAATCAAGTAATTAAGTGGCAACATGCCTAGGCAAAAGAAAAAAATATACAGAAAAATTCAACATTGGACTCCTATTTTAGGGGCAAAGAGGCTCAAAGCATGGAGGAGGACTGTGAGGTCAGAATTCCTGCACCAAAAGCCCCAAATTAAAATACAAGCTGGCTACAGGCCATAGAGGACCTTAAGGAGCAGATAAGAGAAGTGGGGGGAAAATTGGGAAGAGAAATGATAAAGATGCAAGAAAAGTATGAAATGACAGTCAACAGCCTGACTGAGGAAAATAACACCTTAAAAAATAGACTAATTCAAATGGCAAAAGAGGCTCAGAAAGGCAATGAGGAGAAGACTGCCTTAAAAAGCCGAATTTGCCAGATGGAAAAAGAATCTCGAAAGCTCACTGAGGAGATTCATTCCTTCAGAGTTAGACTGGAGCAAATGGAAGCTAGTGACTTTATGAGAAATCAAGATGCTGTTAAACAGATCCAAACAAATGAAAGAATAGAAGGCAATGTGAAATATCTCATGGGAAAAACCACTGACCTGGAAAATAGATCCAGGAGAGACAATTTAAAAATTATTGGACTACCTGAAAGCCATGATCAAGGAAAGAACCTAGAAATCACCCTTCAAGAAATTCTCAAGGAAAACTGCCCTGATGTTTTAGATCCAGAGGGCAAAATAGAGGTTGAAAGAATCCACAGATCACCTCCTGAAAAAGATCCCAAAAAGAAAACTCCCAGGAATATTATAGCCAAGTTCCAGAATCCCCAGATCAAGGAGAAAATACTACAAGCAGCCAGGAAGAAACAATTTCAATATTGTGGAAACACAATCAGAATAGCCCAGGACCTGGCAGCTTCTACACTGAGGGATGGAAGGGCATGGAATACGATATTCCAGAGGGCAAAAGAGCTGGGATTGAAGCCAAGGGTTACCTACCCAGCAAAACTGAGTATCTTTTTTCAGGGGAAAATATGGTCATTCAGTAGAATAGAGGACTTTCAAGCATTCTTGATGAAAAAACCAGAGTTGAATAGAACATTTGACATCCAGACTCAAGAAGCAAGAGATGCCTGAGAAGGTAATCAAAAGGGACTTATCAAAGTTGAACTATTTACATTCCTACATGGAAAATGAAACCTTTCTCATTATGAAAATAATTGAAGAAGGGTATATGGGCATATGTTTACAGGTATACATGGATAGAGGGCACAGGTTGAATTTGATGGGAAGGGATGATTCTTAAGGGGTGAAGTTAAGATGTGAGAGAGGAAAGTGGCAAGAGGAGATGGGGAGAGACAGGGTAGGGTAAACTATCTCATGTAGAAGAGGCAAAGGGAAGTAGTTGCAGGGGAGGGGAAGAACAGGAAGGCAAAAAGGCAAAAGCATATTCTCATTGAAATTGGCTCAAGGAGAGAATCACATACATACTAAATGGGATATATTACCCTGCAGGAGAATAGGGGAAAGGGGGATGAGAGGAGGGATGATGGAGGGGAGGGCATTCTGTGGGAGGGGAGGTTGGAAGTATCCACTATCAAAGAGGGACAGGATCAAAGTAGGGAATGGACCAGGTGGGAGGTGAGATGGGTGGGAGGGAAATATAAGCAGTCTTTTACAATATATCTACTATGGTAATGTTTTGCATAGCTATACATGTACAACACATACTGAATTGCTTATCTTCTCAGAGGGAGTGGTTGACAAGGGAGGAATGGAATGGATCATAAGATGTCCAGGCATTGGGGCTCAGAGATTCACCTTGCCCTAATAGCAAAGTCGAAGGGGGTATGGGAGAAGATATGGAAGAGAACAGATTGGATGAAGGGATATCTAGTGGGACTGCTACTCTGGGGTGGTGGGTAGGGAAAAAATGGGGGAAAATTGTAACTCAAAATCTGGCAGAAATGAATGACATAAACCAGAAGTTAATAAAGTATTTGTTAAAAAAATAAGAAGTTGATGGAGCCCAGGGTAAGAACTACTATAGTAAGGGAAGACAACACATAGCAAGCAGTTAGTGGTGGCAACAGAAAAGTATTATGGACAGGGAAGTCAAGGGGGATTAATAGTGATTAAAATAATGAGTTAATTGAAATGGAGGTGGAATACAATCCTAGCTCTCTCCTGACTCCAAGTGTATCACCCTTCCTGCTATACAACACTGACTTTCTCTCTTATCCTTACCTTGCATCCTGTCCAAATCCAGAGAAATCAAAAGTAGCTCCTCATAAAACATTTGGATCCCTTTGTTCTAATTGAATGGGAAGACAGAGCATATACAAAACTGGAATGACTAAGAACCTTTAAAAACTAACCTATCAATCAAGGTAAATGTCACTTTAGTACAACTGAACACACAAGGCTGAAAGATGAGAGGGTAAGGAATGCTCAAAGTAGAATAGGACTCATGGGGAAAGACTTCTTGGTATGAGTGAATTTTAAATGGATTTTCAAGGAAATGCTACATAGATGGTAACAGAGAAGGGACAGGACATCCCATAAACCATATGAAGAGACATAAGGGCACTGAATACATCTGGTTGTTGGCAGAGTGAAATTATGTAAATTTAGAGGTCAAGGTAAAGTGATGGGATATACATGAGAGAATGACTTATTTTTGAAATGAAAGGGAATGGACAGGTACTAAGAATTCTGTGAAAGGTCTGGATCTCATTGTCTAAGGCAAATTGGTTGTCAAAATATATTTAGCAGATGATGAGGCAAACAACTGAACAGCACATGCTTCTAAGGAAGAAAATCAGACTGAATGAACCATTCAGTGCAGGAGAAAAAATGGTATCTGGGCACTGCCTTGGTTTTCCTTCTCTAGAAACAACTTCTTCTACCATGAGAGAATAGAGTAGTTGAATGGGGTTCTTTAATCCTCCTTAACTTTGTTATCTCAAATCTCCAATCAGTATGGCTTTGTAACAAGGTTGTAAAAGTTGCAGGTTCAGTCAGAGGACAAATTTGGTTAAGTTTCAAAATGAAAGACAATAAGAAGAAAAAATATACACTCCTTTTTTAAATTGAAGGAAAGAAGGAAACTGGTATTTTGAAGAAGCAGATAGGTTCATATGCAAATACAGCTTTTGCAGGAAATGTGAAAGGAAATGGGATGCCTATCATATGAAATTACCCAGTGATTTTTGTCTGCCTAATACAGGAACAATCTTCTTAATCTGGTAGCATTCATTCTGGTGGTTTGCAAAGTGCTGGTGTTTATGGACTCTTAACTGTAAGAGACAGACAATTCAGAGCACTTGACATCAAAATCAAAGTCCTTCACCAACAGTCCATTTGGTATTCCAAAGACAGTATTGATGATAATGAGGCTATCATTCCAGGCCCTGGCTCTTGTTTGGTCTGAAAAAAGATTCTGCTATGATCACCAGAACTAGACTGCTCTTCATGAGTCTTGTGAACTTGAGGATTTTTTTTAATACCCAATACATTGCATCAAATTTCTCCATTAAACTAGGACTCAGTGCAATGCAATGATCATCCATGATTTCAGATGACCAATAAGGAAGTATGCTACTTATCTCTCAACAGAGACTCAGGGTGCTAAAGGAGACATTTTTGGGGAGGGACACTGTCAATTTGGGAATTTGTTCTGAATGATTACATATGTTTGTTGGAAGGTTATTTCTCCCATCCCCCAGTATTGGGAGGGGGAGAGAAAATAGATTTTTATTCATTTAAAATAAAATTTGATTAGATAAAGGAAATGGAGATGCATATGTCTCAATAGAAAAGGCAGTATATGTAGTGGAGAGAGTGCTGTACTTAAAGAAATGCCTATGTTAAAATCCTGTCTTCAACACTAGCCAACCATGAGACCTTGAGCAAGTCACTTAATCTCAATCAGCTTCTTATAAAATGGAGATTAAAATATTTTAAATACCTTTTTCATTCACAGAGTTGTTAGAAGACAGATAAAACATATATATGTATATATAATATGTATATACATATAAATACATGTATACATACATATATGTCAAGACATGTGCCTTGACATATATATGTATGTGTGCATATTTTTATATGTATAAACATATTATGTATGTATTTGTGTATACATACATATATACACATATACATGTAAAGGACTTTACAAGCTTTAAAATAGTATCTACATATCAACTACTATTATCAGATATACAGGATTAGTAAAAAGTATTGATTACCTCTTGGAAAGTTTCAGACAAACAAAACAGAACAGTTGTGTCAATTAAGCAAGTAACTATTATAGTTACCACACAGTAGTGTTACTGTACTTATGGAAACTTCTATGTCCAAAGTTACCAGTGATTTTTCATTTTTCAGATCTGATGGAATTTTTTCAGTCTGCATCCTTTTTGATCTTTCTGCAACATTTATCTTGTTGGAAACTCCTCTTGGAAACTCACTCTTCTTTGGATTTTTGTGACACCAGTTTTTCCTTGTTCTTCTCTTTGACTGCCCCTTCTCAGTCTACTTTGGGGAATCATCACCTGTATTATTTTCCACTCAGGGTTGTATTTTCCCTCTAGATAATGTCTCACTTGGTGACCTTGCATTTATTTTGCATATATTTTGTATATTTTTGTGTTTGTTCTTCTCCCTACCCCATCAAAATGTAAGCTCCTCAAGAGGAGGTACTTTGTATCCCAAGTGTCTGACACTTAGTAGGAGCTTCATACCTGCTTTTTATTGATTAAATGAATGACTGCATTTATTTTAGCTAACAGGATGAGAAAAGATCAGATAATTATTTTCCAGAGTGGTTAACCATTCACACAAAGAAAGCATACATACAAAAATATAAAGAGGTGGTGCTGTCCAAGGTACTGTTGGAATTCAGAGCATCTAACATAGCATTGTCATTGCCAAAGATTACAGCAAATTCTAAAGTTGTAATAGGCTCTAGAAAGGGCCACAAAAAGAGAGTCAAACTTCTTATCTCCAGATTTTTATGCTGTCTTTATGACTCCTACTAGCTTCTAGTCTGGAGGTACTTTTATAACCCCTCACAGTCTTGTGATGTCATCTCGGGGAATGTTATGTTATGTATTTTCTTATATTTTCCACTCCTTCCCTGGGTTGAAGAAAGTAGGCTATAGATTAAAGGTGAGATAGAAGAAAGGGAACAAGGAGAAAAAAGTGGTAGAGGAGAAACAGGCTTACTCATACCTCTGCCCCTCTCCGGTTATTTCCTATGGTATGTTACTAATGATACATCTTTGATAGCTAATTTTACCTCTCTACTATATTATGTATTCCAGCTTCTCTTGGTAAAGTGAGAAGGTAAGCAGTGGGCAGGGGTGCCCAAGGGTTATATCCTCTCACCAGTTTTGTACTCTTTTCTGCTAATGCAGTGTTTTTAGCAGTCAGGTCTATAGTCAAATAGTTATGGACAACCTGTGCCATATTGCATGAGGGAGGAGACTGCGAAGTCTCAGAGAATACCTGTCATACTTTTATGTAATGGCTTTTTCAATCCAGTGACAATATTTCTAAATGCCCACCTGGGATCTCATTCTGACTTTAGTGTACTCCTTGAAGCAGCTGGAATGCAATAAAACATTAACTAGTTCAACTCCTGCTTACATTAAATCCTGACAAAGTGGCTGCTAGTTGTGGTATCTACTTTTCTCCTCAGAGACACTTAGAACTAAACAGCTGAGGTAACTGGCCTACCATCAACCACAAGTTGTCCATCACAGACCCCAGCTCCTCCCCCTTATCCCAAATAACTGCTTTGTCACTTCCAGGCTTCACTAGTTGGCAATGACACAAGGAATGCCAAAGCAGGTCTTCACCAACTCCTTTTCCTAAAGGGCCAAGGAATCTGCTCTCACAAACCTAATCCTTCACTTGCCAAATGGCCTAATTCTCCAAGAAGACCCCCCCATCAGGTTGATGCAGAGGGCTAGCTGTCACATTTATCAGTAAGAAGGACTTTCCTTTTTTCCTGGCCTCATTTTGATTGATTTCTAGTGTCACTTCTACATATTTCCAAAATGTGCAGAGAAGTGCTTTATCTGAGCTCTT
The DNA here is from genome assembly GCA_011680675.1 of Gymnobelideus leadbeateri. Lineage (NCBI taxonomy): Eukaryota > Metazoa > Chordata > Mammalia > Diprotodontia > Petauridae > Gymnobelideus > Gymnobelideus leadbeateri. Next base: position 86,654 of record WOXC01008869.1, on the reverse strand, counting down.
CTGTGTCTGCCAACATGACTGGGAGCATTTGATGAATTCCATGGAAACAAACACCTATAACCCATGGACCTTCCAATCAAAATAAGCTCCTTCCTTTGTAACCGTCACATTCTCTGTCTTCTTTCGATTCTCCTCTTTTCCCCAATCTTGTTCTCTCACTTTTCCCCTTTAATATTCTCTTTTTTCATTTCTCTATCTCCCCACATACCTTCTCTTTCCCTTGCTTTTGGAATATAATGTTTCCCCTCCTTCTTACCAAAGGAATCACACTCCAATTTATGATGTTGAACTTAATTAAACTCCATAAAATAAGGATCCTACTCAGGTCATCACTGGGCTGGGTACATTATTAAAGCTCTAAAAGCAAAGGACTTTGTTGAGGACAAAGCCAAAGGAAAACGTGGAAAGATGCTTCCTGCCCCACAAACGCGGGGCTGGCAGCTTGTTTCAGGGGCCCAGTGAGACTGGCAAAAGTCCAGCTGGAATGGCTTTCCTAATTAACTCCAATCCTCTGCTCCTGAATTGGAAATGGATTTGAGGGTGTTATCACTTCTCCAGAGCTCTTTTTGTGCTTCTTGGGGAAACGTGTGTGTGTGTGTGTGTGTGTGTGTGTGTGTGTGTGTGTGTGTGTGTGTGTGTGTGTGTGTGCGCGCGCGCGCGCGTGTGTGTGTGTGTGTGTGTGTGTGTGTGTGTGTGTGAATTGGAAGAGGGAAATGGAGACACAGACCTTTGCTACTGAGGGGGTGGGAAGGAAACCTTTAAAAAATTTTTCAAGGGTACAAGATGTGTTTTTTTAATGTCCCTCTCTAAGCGACAAATTCCACTGCAGGAACTTCATTAACGCACTCATTAGTGTTATCTGATTCACTGCTGCTGCCTCTCATTGGGAGTTGGTAACAGCAGCTGGAAGAGCAAATCAGCTTGAGCTAATGCATATGTTAATAACACTAATGTAGCATTTGGTGTTCCTAAAAGAGAGACAGTAAAATATCTTTGCTGTCTTCTCCAACACTTAAGGGGGAGGGAGGAGAAGAGAAAGAGCAATGCAATATAAAATAAAGCTATCCACTTGCAACATTTATAGTCAGTATTTATAGATTAGAGCAGTATGTTAGCCATTCTGACAGTACAACACCAGCACACACAGACCCCACACTATGAATTATTCAGAGGGCCCTATTGTAAAATGATCCAGTGACAAGACCAGATGACCTGGCGGTTTTTGGAAGTTTGAAACTCCTGCCCAGCCTCCTTCCCATCCCCACCCTGCTGCCACATCAGCTCCTCCCTTCCACCCCTTAGCAGAAACTTGGTGAACCATTTGCTTTATGAGGCCCAGCATTCCTCCCCCGGTGCCCACAGTACTTCACTCTCCAGAAGTTCACTTTGGGGAGACACAGCAAGTCCTGCACAAATTAGTCATTTCTGCTCCTGTGTTTGTGAGTGAAGATTAGTTAGGGTCCTGGACTCCTGGAGTAAGTCAGATGAACAGCCTGTTCCATATTTCAGCCAGGCAGTGGTATTCCTCAAGCTGATAATTACAGATGTTATGGGGGTAACTAATTTCAGACATTTAATTTATACCTTTGTGAACCCAAGTGTGATTTCCTTTATGTTTCTAATAACCCTGGAGGGTGGCTCAACGAATGCAGAGGTGGTGGAAAGCTCAGATTATTGCTCCTTGAACTTGATTCTTTATTTATAATTTTTTCCTGGCTGGAAAATGCCACTTCTCTATTATTCCCATCTTTTCTAGGCACAAGTGATCTATTTGGTTTCTTAGTCATGGGATAATAGATTTAGAGTTGGATAAAACTTTAGAAATCATCCCTTCTCTCCATTAAATGAACTTTCACATCAAAAAGGGAAGTAATCAAGGACATAAGTGATTTGAGATATTAAGTAAGGTTTGACAACAGGGATAGCTTTCAAGTTATGGCTAAATAAATTACGACAATATTGTCTGTACATAGAACTTTATATATAAAATCATATTTTCCTATTGAAAATATGAAAATTAAGTGTGTTCATATAGGGAAAAATAAATTTCTAGGGGATTAATATTTTTTTCTATTGCAACTTGTCAATTAATAAACAAGCATTTAAATATCTATGAGACCTTCTCCCAGGAGCTACAATAGGTGCTGAGGATACAAATATGAAGAATAAAAATTTCCAAGGAGTTTAAATTCCTTTTTTTTCTTTTTAGTTTTTAATTTTATTTTGAACTTAAATACAACATAAGAAAAGAAAAAAAAACATTGTCATGTGCACAGCAGAATATAAGAGAAAATTCATTATAAAGCAATAAATTTCCATTTCAAGAAAACCTATATAAATAAATACTATACTTTGTTTTCAAAGCTGCCCAGCTTTTCTTTGCTTCCTTGTAGGCTTTCTTTTATTTTCTGCCATGCACTATTTACTTTATTTTTTCCCCTTCCTTCTCCTAACTCTACCAAAGGCTACAGTTAAGAATGGGAACACACACACACACATATACACATATATACATGTATGTTCATACACATGTATGTAAGACTGTATTGTGCTTATTTCTAATTCTCATCTATTTCTCTGAAGTCCATAATTTTTTGCTTTATGGATGGCAATTGGGGTTAAGTGATTTGCCCAAGGTCACATGGCTAATGGTATTTTTTTTGTGTGTTAAGTGTCTGAGGTCGGATTTGAACTCAGATCCTCCTGACTCCAGGTCCAGTGCTCTATTTACTGTGCCACCTAGCTGCCCCAAGTCCAAATTTTTCTAAGTTTTTCTAACGAAACTAACTCATTTCCTACACCACAGCAATATTCCAACCCAATCACATTCTATCTCAGAGATTATCTATGAAAGTTTTTTACCACAATTTTCTTCATTCCTTCTATTCTTGGCTGCATAGAGTTTTGTTTGTACAAGATATATACATATATATATATTAAATATATTATATATATATTATATATATAATATATATTATTATATATATAATATATAATATTATATATATAATATATAATATTATATATATATTATATATAAATATATATATTATAATATATATATATTATATATATATATATTAAAGCAATTGGGGTTAAGTAACTTGCTCAAGGTTACACGGCTAGTCATTATTTATGTGTGGGTGCTCATTTTCTGAGGCCAGTTTTGATCCTGGGTCATCCCAACTCCGAGGCCGGTGCTCTTACTAACTGTGCCACCTAGCCGCCCCGTACAAGATATTTTAAATTTAAAATAATCAAAACTACCCATTTTACATTTCAACAGTGCTCTTACCTTATAATATGCCATAAGGTCTGAATCTGTTTCCTTTATATCTTTGTTCCCCTGGTTTCTTTGAACTTCCTGACCTTTTGTTCTTCCAAATGAACTTTGTTATTACTATTTCTAACTCAGTAAGATAATTTTTTAGTTATTTAATTGGGATGGCATTATATGAATAGATTATTTGGGTAACATTGTCGTTTTTTATCATATTGGCTTTACCTACCTAGGAACAATAAATATTACTTCAATTATTTAAATCTAAATTTATTTGTATAAAAATGTTTCATAGTTATATTTATATAGTTTCTGTGTTTGTTTTGGCATGTATACTGTCTGGTATTTTATACTGTTTAGTTATTTTAAATGGTCTAAAATAATATTTAATAATGTGACTGATACAGAGTACAGTTCCCTTATTTTTCTCTTTTGATTAAATTTATTTTAAATGATTTAATTTTGTTTGAGATCATGACTACTACCCCTGCTTTTTTTTTAACATCATAAATTCTACTCCTGACCTTTATTTTATGTTTGTGTATATTTCCCATTTTTATAACATTTCCTAAAAGCAGTATATCATTGAATTCAAATTTTTTGATCAGCTATCAATTTCCATTTTATGGGTAAATTCATCCCATTCACATTCTATGCTATAATTACTTGTATATTTTTCTCTTTCCTATTTTCCTTCACTATCCTTCTCAGCCTATTCCTTTTCCTCCTCACTCCTCTGGTTTACTTCTACCTGCTACTTTGCCCTTCTATACTTTAACCTACATCTCTCCAAGATCCCTCCCTTATCCTATCTCCCAACTCCATCACCTTGCTCTCTTGTTTCTTTCTGAATTTAGAAGACTTTTATACCCTTCTAAGTATTTATGGTGTTCCCTCTTTAATCCATTCCTGATGAAAGTAAGGTTTCAGCACTTCCTGTCCCCCTCCCACTAACTTCTTCTGTGTCATTTCCCCCCTTTTTAGTCTCATTTGTATGAGATAACTGCTCCTTTTTATCTCTCCTTACACAGTTTTATTTTTTTAGAACCATCCCATCATCCTCAGCTTAGCCCAAACTTTTCTTTCAAACTACCCAAAGAAAAATGGGTCATAAAAGAATGGATATTTCATATATAAGAAGTAAATGATTTGACCTTATTAAGTCCCTTATAATTCATGTTTACTGTTTACTTTATATTTTTCTTTAATGTTATATGTCAAATTTTCCCTTAAGTTTTGCTGTTTTTGTCACAAATAGCAGAAAATCTTTCAGTTCATTAAATGTCCATTTTTTCCATTCTAGATTATACTTAATTTTCCAGGATAAGTTACCCTTGGTCATAACCCCAATTTTTTTGCTCTATGACATATGGTATTTCAAGACCTATGGTCTTTCAACATAGTAGCTTCTAGGTCTTTGTAATCCTTATTTTAGTGCCATGATATTTAATTGTTTTTTCTCTTGTCGCTTCCAACATTTTCCCATTAACCTGACAGTTTTGAAACTTGGCTATGATATTCCTGTAAGGTTTCTTCCTGGGATCTCTTTCAGGTTGGTGGATTTTTTCTATTTCTACTTTGCCTTCTTCTATAACTTTAGAGAAATTTTCCTCGATAATTTCTTAAAATATTGTATTAAGATTCTTTTTTTAAAATAATTTTCAGGCAGTCTAACTATTCTTATATTATTTCTCCACAATCTGTTGTCCAGATCAGTTGTTTTTCTGATGAGAGGTTTCATATTCTCATCTATTTTTTTCATTCTTTTGATTTTGTTTTATTATTTTTTGTGTGTCTTAGAATGTTATTAGCTTCCCTTTACCCAATTCAAGTTTTCAAGAAATTATATTCTTCCTTAAGTTTTTGATTCTCTATTTCAAGTTGGTTGACTTTCTTTTCATAGTTTTCTTGATTTTCTTGGATTGCTCTTTATTTTTTTTTCTAATTTTTCCTCGATCTCTCTTATTTGATTTTAAATATCTTTTTTAAGCTATTCCAAGAAATATTTTTGTTCTTGGGACCATTTGATATTTTTCATTGAAAAAGGAGTAGGTTTTTTAGCTCCATTATCTTCCCCTGGAAATGAAACCAAGTATTCTCTATCCCCATAGTTATCTATCTATGGTTGGGTTCTTTCTCCTTTACTTGCTTATATTTATTTGTTTTATTTTGTTTTTAAGAGCTACTGGTGTAATCAAATTGTAGTCCCAAGGTATGGGGAATAGTGCCTCAAGCCTCAAATACTTCTTACTGTTATTTTCTGAGGTCTCTCTTGTGACTCAACCTTGGGCTCTCCTCTCCACTCTTAAGCCATAGCTAGATCTCCCATCATATTGCCCCTCAAATGAGCTTATTCGCTGTGGTCCCTACTGTGGCTTCAAACTACAACTGTTGTCTCTTCCCTGGAACTGAAACCTCTGCTCTCTGACAAGTGCCCATAGCCAGGAGGGTCCCCATTTCTCTGCTACTATACTCACCAGATGTGTGCTAGTTCCTTCTCCCCCACAGCAGAAGCACAGTTGGAGATGTGTCTGATCAGCAGAGTTGTGCTTTGCATCCCTCAAAAGTAGAAGGTCCTTTAATCTTCTCCTACTCAGCCATTAGACCCCCACACTGTCCATGAGATGAAAGTTTCTAGGGTTGAAGCTGCTTCTCAACCCCTGCTGCCCCAGGACTTTTTTATTGTAGATTCTATAAAGTTGGCCTGGAGTTGCTTGCCCTTCACTCAGGCCAAACATCTGCCGCTGGAGGTCAGGGTCTTTCCTGGGGTCTTCTCAAGTTGTTTTAGGAGAACAATTCCTTTATCCATTTTTATTTCTGCTGCTCTGAGGTGATGTTTTTTCATGGTGGAGGAAATTTGGAAAGCCAAAAGTATTCTGACCTATTCCACCAACTTCCCAGAATCCTCAAGAGTTTCAATTCTAATATAATACCATCTAGAAAAATGTAGAACAGTTGTAGTTTGGTGGGATGTGCATGCACTGATAAAATTCCAGATTTGGGAAAATATTGAAATATTATCAAAACATTTCTTTCTGTTAGTAATGTGAAACTGACCAAAATTTCTTTTAAATAAGGACCTGGCTGACAGTTAACTGAGTTGAAAAGGTTAAGAAAGGCATTCAGATGAGCTCTGGCAGCATTCCCTACTGAGCACTGTGGTACTCCAGCAGCATCATGGACCTGCCAGAAGTTATAATTCTGAACAGTAATTTAGCTGGGCAGCTAGGTGGATCAGGGGAAAGAGTACAGGACTTGGGCCAAGGAAACCCAAGTTCAAATTCTGCCTCAGACATTTACTAGCTGTTTGGCACTTGGCAAGTAACTTAATCCCTGTTTGCCTCAGTTCCTCATCTGTAAAAGGGGATAATAATAGCACCTCTCTTAAGAGGGTTGTTCTGAGGATCAAATGCAATAATATTGATGGAGCATTTTGCAAACCCTAAAGCACAATACAAATGCTAGTTGTTATTGCTGTTGCTGTTGTTATTCACTTTTGATAATTGCAATAAAACTGAACTCTAGGAACACAAACAAATGAAAGCCAAAGATTTTGCAAAATAATAAGTGGTCTCTGGATTTTTGCCTAGGATAGAGCTATGGCATTTATATGGGATTTCATTGATATTGGAAACTCCCAAATTAGGATATTCCCCTATTGATTCAAGGCAACACCTCATTTGCAATTTATAATCTTAAGACTTTTCTAGCACATTGGTAAAGTAATTGACTTGCCCAGGTTCACACATCTAATATATGTCAGAGGTGGAACTTGAAACCAGATATGCCTGGTTTCAAGGGAAACTTTCTACCCATTGTGCAACACTGCCCCTCTGGGCTATTTCTATGACTGTTATTTTTAGGTAACTTTTTGTAGGGCTAGCCTAAGCAATAGGAATAGAACTAGGAACAAGAATCACTGAGACTAGGTCAGGAATCATTTATATCAGTGCTAGAGCTGGAGGTAAGATGGAACTAGGACAGCATGAAAACTGTAACTATGAGAATCAGATAATATATGATGAATTATTTCCTTTATTTTTTTTAACAAACAGTGAATTCTGTATTCTGAACAGAAGGGACCAATGGCCAGGATCAACATTCTGCACACAGCTTGAGGATAACAGGTTATTTTAGTCCTTCCAAGAATCTGTGCTATCATTCCATTTATGTAAAGTGTAGTGCTTCTGCCCCATAGTAGATGGTTTACAAAATGTTGTGACAGAAAATTTAATCCCCTGATAGCAACCTTCTGGGGATGATTATTTTCAAATTTAAGGAGACTAGTCTATTCTCAGTTACTACACCCATGCTTCAAGCCTTTCCATCTTTGTAGAACCTCCTAGAGCTGGTGTTCTTCTGTCCTAGCCTTCCAGAACCTAAGGTCATCTCCAGCCTATGATGAAATATCAGAGCAAGGCTTTAACAGAGGGATAATGCCAATAATTTTTAAATTGGCTTTGGAATGCATCAAATTAGGTTTTATTTAACAAATTAAATAGAATTGTTTTTCAAATAATGTCTGACTTGGTCTAATATTAAAATGAGTTTTCACTCACTGGCATAGTCTCATTGGTAGAAATGGCCAGGTGGATGTTGAGTGGCAGGGAGAAACAGTCTGGGACCAAAACATTCCAAGGATAAACCACATGGGTAATTAAAATATAACTCACATAGAGTGGAAAGATCCATTGTTCCAAAATCAGATCACTGAAAAACCACATTTTAAAGGATCATGAATTTAATCAGTCAAAATGCATCTATTAGTTTCCTTCCCTGTGCTGGGTGGTGTGCTAGGTACTGGAGTTACAAGGACAATCAATCAAGAAACATTATTTAGCATATGTATTAAGTCCTTTGTTAAGCACTATGGACTGCTAAGGCAAAAGTGAAAACAACCCTTGCCCTCAAGGAGTTTGCATTCTAATGTGAAACCTGTACACACAAGGATATATAACCTTCACATAAATGTATGCATATATTCAACATGTATGAAATATATAGAAGGAATCAGGTGGCACAGTGGGACTGGAGTCAAAGAGACCTGAGTTCATATTCACCTTCCAACATTTACTAGCTCTCTGACCCTGGACAAGTTATTTAATCTCTAATCCATTTCCTTAACTGCAAAATGGGGTAATAATGGTACTTATCTTTCAGAGATGTGAGGATCAGATGAGATAATATTTGTAAAACACTTCGTGCAGGTATGGGTGCTTAATAAGTGTTTGTTTTCCCCTTCCCCTTATATGTGCAATATATTTACACAGATCTATATAGAATACACACACATACACATATATACATAATACAAGACTGTTTTGAGAGAGAGGGTACTGACGTTCTAGGGTAGAGAACATGGCTTCACATAGAAGTTGATACTTGAGCTGAAATTTTAAGATACAGGGAATTCCAGGGGGTGAAATTGAGGAGAGGGGGTATTTCAGGCTTGTGAGACATCCCGTGAGATCTTTATATCTTCCATAAAGATATGGAAATGAGCAGTAGAGCATTTTATGTGAAAAAGAGCAAGAGTCAGTAGGGATTGGATTGGATCATAGAGGGAGATGAGGGAAGTAATATGTAAGAAGAATAGAACGATAGGAAGGGACTAGTATATGAAGAGCTTTGAATGCTCAGCAGAGTGGTTTGTATTTGATCCTAGGGGGGATAGGGTACCTCTGAAATTTATTGAGTGGAGTGGGTGTGATGATCAGACCTGCAATTTATATAGTCACTTGCTTGACTATATAGAGGATGGGTTTGAGAAGGAACAGAATAGATAGGAGGCTATTGCAATAATCTGAGAAAGAGATGGGGAGGGTATCACCTCATTTGGCAACTATATAAGTAGAGATGAGTTCAAATATGAGAGATGTTATAGAGGTAGAAATAAAATTTGGCAGCTGATTGGATATGTGTTTCCAACCTAGGAGATTGGAAGAATAGAAGTACCCTTAACAATAATAGGGAAGTTTGGAAGAGTGGTGGGTTTTAGAGAAAATATAATAAGTTTTTCTTTGGAAATAGTGGATTTGAGATGCCTGTGGGGCATCTAGTTTGAAATGCCTACTAGACATTGGTGACATGGGGCAGTGCTCAAGAGAGAGACTTAGGATCAATATGTAAATCTGAAAGTGATTATACAAAGAGATGATAATTAAATCCACATGAGCTGAAGAGATCATCATTACAGAGTACAGAGAGGGAAGAGAAGAGGGCTAGGAAATAGTCTTAGAGGAAGTTGACTGTTAGTGGGCATGAAAAATAGTTCCTGCCTTCAAGTGTGTCAACTAGCATTTTATTAAGCACTTATTAGGTACCAGGTATTGTGCTAAGAGCTGGAAATAGAGAGACAATAACATTGCCTGGCCTCAAGGAACTTACAGTCCTATAATGAAGACAATGAGGGTTTGCAGGGGTCCAGTAGCAGAGACAACATGCAAAGTATGATGTGCAAACAAGGTATATGCAGGATAAAGTGGAGTAATTTTCTGAGAAAAGGCACTATCTTTAAGAAATACCAGGAAAAAATTGTTTGCAGAAGGTAGGATTTAGTTAAAACCTGTAGAAAGCCAGGATGTAGATGTGAGGAGAGGAATCATTCCAGGCATAGGAGATAACCAGTAAAAATACCCACAAGTCAAAAGTTTACCTTCTTTCTGTCAGCACATGAGGTCAAGCCTTGAAATGGATGAGATCTCATGGAATTACAAGACTCCAGCCTTTCACTAGACATGTTCAGATTTGTTTTTAAGAAAGGGAAGGCATGATAGGGAGGTACCCTGGGTGAGACAGATTAAATGGGGAGAAAATTATAGATTTAAAGGACTGCTATGGAAAGTGTAAGGTCACCTGTTTAGCTTCCTTTGGAGAGTGAAGCCGACTTGCCCTCCATTGGACCATTATCTATCCTCACTAAGATCTGGAACTCTGATACCTTTTTTTTTTTTTTTAGAGGTGTGGGTAGGATAATTCTGGGCCAGAGAAACTGGTAAACAATAACACTGACTTAAGCTTTGTATACAAAAAAGGTCCAAACAACTGATAACTATTAGCTCCATAGGATTTTAGAATTCAAAGGTTATCTAGTCTAAGTACTACGTTTTACAAATAAAAAAACTGAACCCATAAAACGGTAAAAATGACTTTTCCAAAGTCACAAATATAGTAGGGAGAGCTGGGATTCAAATCTAGGTCTTCTAACTCTAAATACAGTCATTTTTCTATTACTGTAGTGGCCTCAAACTCAAGTAGAAATGGGGGCCACTAATTATAAGAATCCCCATAGATTGCATTTTTACTTAGTCTTAAAAAGCAATATTGTTTTATTGTATTTTCCTCTATTAAAAATATTTCCCAGATATATTTTAATCTGACCATACTTTAGAGTATTGTGGGTCATGTGTGGTCTGTTAGTCATGTGTTTGACACTTTTGCACTACACATGATTATCCCAGTTCTCTTTCTGCCTATGTGACCTTAGACAAGCCACTTAACCTATGTGGGCCTCATTTTCTTAATCTGTAAAATGATGGGGTTGGATAAGGTGGCCTCTATGGTCCTTTCCATCCCTAAACCTATGATTTTATTGTAATGGAAGTCTGAGAGTTGAATGACATCCTGGATTTCATAGTTCAGAAGGACAAGCATTCTCTCTCTGAGCCATGTCAGCAGTTTGAGATTATTGCAATTTCTGAGCTGGAAGTTAGACTTGAGTCATGTCTGGGAATCCTTAGAGGGAGGCATACAGTCTAGCAAAGACTAAAAGAAAAGGAACAGTGACTCAGCAGCATCAGCGAGGTGGTTTTCCCAACACTGTCTGGGACTTATTAAGCTGAACTAAAAATCACAAGAGCAACAACCCAAAAAAGAAACTGAAAAAAGGACTGAACCAAGACAGAGAAGGACAAAATCAAGGTGAGCTATTTCTCCCTGCAAGCATTTAAAAATAGAGGACTGGGACTGAAACTATTGGTTGTATTCATTTCTTCAAGGACTGAGGGAAATTCCCACCTTGAAAGGGTTGTTCTTTCCTTGACTTCTTCCCTCTGTTCCTGTCCAGTTACACATACTAGACTATATATACTCAGCTTCTTTTACATAAATATTTGCTGTATCCTATAACTACATAAATTTATTTAGTTAAAAATTATTTGGGTTTTTCACTTTTCAGTTGATTACATTGATATCTAATATATCTAAATAGAAGCATGAGTTTGTGTCTCCTAAATGTAAGCTTGACACCTGACCATGTGTTCAATGTTCCTGTTCTCCTCAGCTATCAAGTGGTTACCTGGTAACCATGTTCCTTCTGCATCATCTGACTCTTGCTTTGAAAAAGGGGAATATTGTAGAACAGCCCTATTTCTAATCCTCTGAGCTCTTGAGCCTTCCCATGTATCACTAGGGACTCAATAAATAATGGGATTTTAATTGTCACATTATATCTGATCTTTTTTTTCTCATGCATAATATCTTCTAGGCAAGGATGTAATTTCAATTAATTTTGCTTATCTGATAAAATTTTCATATCCCTTAAGCTAATTTCATTTGAACTAATAGGCACAACTCTCTTCTTTGAGTTACATTCCAGATCTCTTATCTAGACTAGTTATCTCTTGCATATTCAGCATATCAAAGAACTCACTATACTATGTGCCAAGAAGGTCTGTGCAGGGGAGAAGATGAAGAATCCTTTACAGTGACAGAAGAACCTGTGGGGCCATTTGTTTTGTGTATTTTACTTGTAAGAACATTGCTTACAATGTATTCATTAATTTTCATCATTTTCCCACTCAAGACTATTAATACATCCGAAAACAGAGTACTGATTTTTTTTTTAATTTTAGGTACAGCAAGACATATATAATTTCCAAAATGATTTTGATAAATTTAAGATCACATTAATCCAATGAATTTATTCTCTCACATTTTAAATGATGCTCTTAATTACATATATTTTATAACCCATCCTTTCCAATCCTGCTGCTGATTCACTCATGTTCACTATCATTCAGTACATTTGTCGCAGAAGTGCTGTCCAAGGTACCAGTGACCTTCCTTGACATTACAGTTCTTTTAACATTACATGGATGTTAGAGTCACACACTGGTTTGCCACCCATTATTCTTAACTATAAAATGAATAGCCAAAGAAACCTTCAAAATGAGCAATAAATTATACATAAAATCCATAACACATTGTACCAAATATTCTAATAAAATAAATTATTAAACAACAAACAAAAAGTGAATGTGTTCTAGTCTTAATTCTAAGTCTGTTTGAGGCTTTGTTTTGCTTTTTTGAGCCTTGCTTTAAATTTTCTATATATAGTTATAGTCAATTTATATTCTTTTCTGGTTCTGCTGATCTTGCTTCATATTATTTCATGTAGTTCTTTCTAGATTTCCATCTTTTCTTCACACTTATGTTTTTATGGTACCATGATATTCCATTGCAACATAATTGAATTATCCCTTCTACAATTATTGCTTGTATAGGTTATTCATTTTTTGTTTTCCATAACAGAAAGTTTTATTTTATATATAGGCCTTTTTTTCCCTTTTCATGACACAATTGACAAAATCTTAGTAATGTATTTGTAAGGTCAAAGGATATGATCTATTTTGTGATTTGTATATTGTCATATCAATTTCCAAAATTTTACAGAAGTCTACCATCCAACAACAAGGCAATAATGTTTCCCTCCCTCTCTTTCAATCAATCAAAATGTATTTATGAAGTTCTTGCTTGGTTCTGGGCAGTGTGATAGACCCTGGGGATAAAGATGTAATGAATGAAATAATCCCTTCTCTCAAGAAACTTACATTCTAATAGAGGACACATCAAGTATGTATAATTTATAAGCATATACAGAATAAATATAAGAAAATAAAAACATATAAAGTAGATAACTTTGCAGTAGTTTAGGCTTTGGTAGCTTACTTTATTTAGATAAAGTGATTTTAATGATTTCTTAATTTGCATTTCACTCATTAGAGAATTTGAGCTTCTTTTCATGTAGTGATTAGCAGTTTGTATTTTCTCCTTCGAAAATTATTAGTTCATGTCCCTTGACCATTAATTCAATGGTGATATGTTTTACTGTCATATATATCAGTTCCCTATAGATTCAGAATGTCAGACCTTATCTTATATGTTTAGTACAAATACAGTTTCTGAATGTTTCTTTTCTTTTGCTTTTTACTGATACTGCTTTTTTAATATAAAACTGAAGCATAATTTTATTTTTAAGTCAGTATATACATAACAGAAGACTTTATTTTTAGCCCAGCTTTTGGATGACTTGATAACCCTTTACAGAATGTTAGAACTGGGTGGGACCTTAGAGATCACTTAAACCCTTCCCCATTTAGTAGATGAAGAAACCAATGACATAGAGGTAAAGTGATTTACTCAGGTTAAATATCTTGTTAGTGGCAGAGCTGGGACTCAACCCCCTATCTTCTGACAACCAAATCAGGGTTAATTATATTGTTCTTCCTGACCACTTATCCCCTAGGTTTTATTATTTACTCACTTCTTCCTACTTATTCAGTGTAGCACATGGAATGCTGGACTTGGGATCTGGGAGACCTGAGATTGAACCCTACCTTACCCCTGCCTGTGTGTACCTGAGAAAATCACTCAACCTCTCTGTGATTTATTAATCTACCTGTCAAGGTTTCTATGAGGCTCACATAAGATAACATATGTAAAGGATTTTGCAAGCCCCAACATGCTATATAAATGCTAGATGTTATTATATAGCAAGTTTTTATTTTTAAAGAAAACTAACTAGAACCAAAATATGTACAAAATCAAGTCAGTAGTATGAGTTGCAAACTGTAAACCTGACATGATAGAGTGCCATATGTTTACCTCCTTTTATCCAAATGAAAAATTTCACTTAAATCGAGTGAAAATCACATCTGACCACTTGAGTATTTTGCACGTTCCATTTTTAAAAAATGATAAATTTAAACACAAATTATACATACATATATATATCTTACCTATAGTAAAATGCTGAATATTTTCAAGATCAGTCAGCTCTTATGAAAGTAATTGTGAAACAAAATGATGGATAAAAGTAAATCGAGAAAAGATTAAAAATAAAAAAGCCCTGAAGTTTGAGTCAGGAGGCGTAAGTCTGAGTCCCTGACATTTTTGATATATTTTCCATTAAGGAAGATACTTTGCATCTCTGGGACTCTGTTTCTATGGTGTAAAAAGAGGAAATTGATTAGGCGATTTCATAGGTCTCTTCTAGTTCCAACATTTTGTGATTTTATAAAATGCTAAGTAAGGGAGTTAAATGAAGGGCCTCACTTTGTTCTGTCAAACATTGTAGTTTATTTCCAGACACAATCTAGTCATTAGTTACCAGAATACCTTTCTTCCCAATTTTCTAAGAATGTTGAATTTGACTTTTAAAAAATCACCTATTTCCTTTTAGAACAGAAATATGTGTATGAGGAGTTTGGAGAAAAGGAATAAAAGCAAAAGAGAAGATGATCACATAAAAGAAGGAATTGGGGGACAGTATGCAGTAACCTAGAGAAATCGTGTGTTTTCTCCATTCTTTGGATTTTATTCTTCTTAAAAGTTGAATATAGATTGTAAACATTTAGACGTGAGTTGTACATATTTTTATATTTTTCTGATTTATTATTTTATTTTTCAATTAGAAAGCGTTTAAAAATTAATTTGTCTCTCCTACTACTCCCCTTCCTTCCTCCTCCAAGTAAGCAAAAGAAAAAAAAAAGAATAAAGCTTTGAATACATAGTTCCCAAATCCGGCAAAACAAATCCCCAATGTTAACCATTTCTGAAATTGCATGTCTCTTTTGGCATTTTAGCTCATCATCTTTCTGGTGGGAGGTGAGCATTATGTTTCACCTTCATTCTTTTGGACTTGTGATTTATCATTGTGTTGATCAGAGTTCTAAATCTCTCTAAATCAGAGATGTGAAATCTTTCAAAGTAATTTTTCTCGGGAATGTTGTTATCATATTGCCTCAGCTTTGGGTTATTTCCACCATTCATCACCTTTGTGCCTACACATGCTGAATGAAGAAAATCACCCAATCATCCTGACTAGGTCCACTACAAATTTATATTATACAACCTTAATTGGGTCCTCACTTCCACTAAGCAATCCTACTATACCTCCCTTGTTGTTGTTCAGTCCTTTTCAGTTGTGTCTGATTCTTTGTGACTCCATTTGGAATTTTCTTGGCAAAGATACTGAAGTGGTTTACTATTTCCTTCTCTAGCTCACTTTACATTTGAGGAAACTGAGGCAAACATGCTATGCCCAGGGTCACATAGCTAGTAAGTGTCTGAGGCCAGATTTTAACTCATGAAGAGGAGTCTTCTTGACTCTAGGCCTGGCACTCTATGCACCACACCACCTTGCTGCCCATATATTTCCTTTATCATCCCACTTTCCACAGCAACTCTTCCAAATCCTTTTGTCCTTCTTCAAATCTCTTATGGTTCTCTTAGCTGAGATTTTTGTCTTACTTTACTGAAAAAAAATTGAGGCCATTTGTCATAAACTCCCTCTTCATTACTCTTCCTCATCTCCTATCACTCAGATGCCTTCTACCACTTCCTCCTTCTTCATACTTGTCTCATATGAAGAAATGAGCTTATTCTTTACCAAGGTTAAGTCCTCTTTTTGTCCAAGTGATCCTATCCCATCCTATTTTCGCTAGTAGATAATTCTCTCATTTCCAACCTTTCACCT
Source organism: Gymnobelideus leadbeateri (assembly GCA_011680675.1). NCBI lineage: Eukaryota > Metazoa > Chordata > Mammalia > Diprotodontia > Petauridae > Gymnobelideus > Gymnobelideus leadbeateri. The sequence goes on along the minus strand of WOXC01008869.1, from coordinate 70,617 downwards.
ATTTTCAATCTCTTTCTATTTGCTGGCTCATATCTACTGCCTACACACATGTTCATATCTCCCCCATCCTGAAAAAAAGCAATAACAAACAAACCTTCCCTTGATCCTTCCATTCCCATTATTGTCTTATATTTCTTCTGTAGCTAAACTCCTTGTAAAGGCCATCTTCAATAGATGCCTCCACTTTCTCTTCTCGACTTTCTCTTTTCAACCCATTACAATCTGGCTTCTAAACTTATCATTCCACTGAAACCACTCTCTCCAAAGGTACTAATGATCTCTTATTGCCAGATCCAATGGTATTTTCTGTCTTCATTCTCCTTAACTTCTCTGCAATCTTTGACACTCTTGATCATTCTTTCCTCCTTGATAGTCTCTTCTATCTAGGTTTTTGTTTCACCACTCTTTCCTGATTCTCCTCCTATCTACCTGATCACTGCTTCCCATCTCCTTTGCTAGTTTATTTTCCAGATAATGCCCTCTAACCATAGATGTCCCTTAAGGTTCTGTCTTGATTCCTTTTCTCTCTCTTTACTATTTCTCTTAGTGATTTCATCAGCTCCCATGGATTTACCATTTCAGTGCTGATAAGTCTCAAATCTATCTTCCCTGCCCCAATCTTTCTGCTGACCTCCAATCTTGCCTTTCATCTCCAATTCCCTTTCAGACATCTTGAACTGGATGTCCAGGTACATCTCAAACTCAATATGTCAGAAACAAAATTCATTATCTTTCCCCTTAAACTCTTTTCCCTTTCTACATTCCTTATTATTATAGAGGACAGCACCATCTTTTCAGTTCCTTAGGCTTCTAACCTAGGAACCAACCAGGATTCCTCACTATTTCTCACCCCTCATATCCAGTCTGTTCCTATAACCTGTTGACTTCACCTCTGCTACATCTCTCCAATATGCTCCCTTCTCTTTTTTTGACACTGCCACTGCTATAGTGCAGGCCCTCATCATTCCATGCACAAGTTATTGGAATAGCTTGCTAGTGAGTTTCCCTGACTCAAGTCTCTTATACATACATTTCAACCACTAAAGTTATTTTTTTTGAAGCACAAGTCATTCTTGTGCTTCTCAATAAACTTCAGTGGCTTCCTATTGCCTCTAGGAGGAAATACAGAATGTCCTTTTAGGCATTTAAATCCCTTCATAACCTAGCCCCTCCTACCTTTCTGGTCTTCTTACACCTTAATCTCTATCACATACTCTTTAATCCAGTAACACTGGTCTCCTGGGTGTTACATGAAGAACACACTCCATCTCTTGGCTCCCTCCTTGGCTTCCTTTATATCCCATTTAAAATTCAACCTTCTACAGGAAGCCTTCCTCAGTCCCTCTTAATTCCAGTGACTTCCCCCTGCTAATTATTTCCTATTTATCCTGTATATAGTTTGCTTTGTATATATTTGTTTGCATTCTGTCTTCTCCAGTAGATTGTAAACTCCTTGAAGACAAGGACTGTCTTTTCCTACTTGTTTATCTCCAGTTTAGTACAGTACCTGACACATAGTAAATGTTTAGTAAATGTTTATTGATTGATCATTGTATATAGTATTATAGTTCTGCTCATTTCACTTTGTATTACTTCATAGAGATCTTTCCAGTGTCCTCCAAAATGGACTATCATTTCTTATGGCTAAAAAATATCCTATTACATTGATATACATTGTGTTTAGCCATTTCCCAATATGAATACATGCCCTTAATTTCCTTTTGGGGACTATTGTGGAAAGCGCTGCTATAAATGTTTTGGTACATACAGATTCCTTTCTTCTTTCTTTTGTTTCTTTGAGCATATACCTCAGTAGAGGTAGAGCTAGTTCAAAAGATATTCACAGTTTGATAAATTTCTGGGATTAGTTCCAAATTTCTTTCCAGAATGGCTGGACCAATTTCCAGATCCACCAACAATGCACTAATATTCCTGATTTGCCATAGTCTCTCTGACATTGTAATTTTCAGAGGTTATATTTATTGAATAAGCTTTGTAGCTGTCCAATTCAACCTTCTAAATAGAATAAAAAGGCTCATTGATTTAGAGTTGGAAAGCACCTTAGAGGTTATTTAGTCCAACCCCTTTTATTTCAAGGATGAGAAAGCTGAGACATAGAGAGATTAAGTGACTTGACAAAGGTCACATAGATAGTAAGTGGTGGAGGCAGTGCTTGAAATAGATTTTATTAGTGGAAATTAACCAACCAGTCAATAAACACTTATTAAGCACCTGCTATATGCCAAGCATTGTGCTATGTGCTGGTGATACAAAAAACAAAAGAGGAATAGCTTTTGCCCACAGAGAACTTGGATTCTATCTGGGAATCATCATGTGCTGAAGAAGCTGCATAGTGCAGGAGGAAGAATACTGACTAGGAAGTCAGAGTACTTGAATTCACATCTCCCTTTTATCCCTGTCTATATGACCTTAAGTAAGTAATTTGGCCTCCCTGTGGTACAGTTTTCTTATCAAGATGAGGGAATTGGGCTAGATAGCTCCCTTAGTACCTTCCAGGTTCTCTACAATTCCCAAGTATTGCTAAATGATTGTTTTCCTTTGTCATCCTATGTATTATATTTTATGCTTTTTAAGTATTATTCTGAGAATGGGTCCATAGCCTTCACCAGACTATCAAAAAGGTCCATAACACAAAAAAGGTTAGGAATCAGCGACCTAAACTAGTAGCTATCAATGATTTTTGTCCCTTGAATCCCTTTCAATAACAAAAACCAAAAAATGTCTTGTGAACCCCTCAGGATAATTTAATATACTATTTATGACTTTTAAAAACAGTTATATATTGCTTAAGACACCATTAAATAATTTTTAGTTCAATTTCCTTGAGCCAACACTGTGAACCCTGAAGGTATCTTGAACTACTAAATTAGAATCATTGATCTACAAAAAGTGTTATAAAAATATAAAGAAAGTAAAAACACTATCAATTGTGGACCTCAGGGTAGGATTTATAGAGTGGTGACATATCAGCTGGTGTTAGAAAGAAGAGAAGGATTTCAACAGGTCTGACTGTGGTACATTTCAGGCTTGTGTGCATTGAGGAAACCGAAAGATGGCAAGAGGAAAGCAGGGCATGATGAGTAGGTCACTTTGGTGAGCATAGTGCATGGGGGAGAATGCTGAAATAGAGAGAGAATAGTAGCTTGGAACCAGAGGGAGAAGGACTTTGAATGGCAAGAGAAAGTATGCCTATATGACTTGGATAATTGTGACTGTGCAGTGATCAGCTAATTGTGAGACTGTCTACAATAAATTGGGTTCAGACCTTGTGATATTTCCCTTGCCTACAATGCCCTTGTCCCTCTTCTCTGACCATTTAAACTGTATTTATCCATTAAGGTCCAGCTCAAGTCTCACTTCTTCAAAGAAGTCCTTCCTGTTTGCTTTATCTCATATTTCTATCTATTTTCTTCAAACTGAAATGATGTATATTTCTATGCCTTGTTTTAATATATTTTTATATTATCCTACCTCCATGTCCCACCCCCAAACTGGACTATATGGATAAGCAGGGAAAAGGACACACCCACGCACACACACACTACACATGTATGCACACGCTCTAAAGACCTAGGCTAAATGATACATAGCAGAGACGAGAGACCCACTTTTCTTTGATAGGAGACATGTGCCTTGACTGTAGCTCTTTCACTAGATATTTGACCTAAGGAAAATATCTCACATCTCTGAGCTTCAGTTTATTCATCAGCAAAATTTCAAGATTAGATATTTGTATGCCTCAAAGAATATCCCACAGTGCTTTGTACCTGGTAGGGGCTCAGTACCTTTTTTAATTGAGTTGAAAGAACCAAAACAAATATCCAGTTATTAAATTTTTTTCTCACCTCCTCCAGTACTTTGGTTTCAATTGTCTCAATATTTCAAGTGAGAGTACAGTATTTTCCCACCAGAATGAACAAATAAATTTTTTATCTTGCTTTGTGTAGACAACACATTAAGTGAAGATGGATTTTAAAAATACAAATGATTAGATTTGGATACCTCATAAGATTAGAACTTGAAGGAAGAACTTGGAGGAAAATAGATTCAGCACTAGAAGGTATTGCATATCCCATATAGTACACACTTACTTGCCCACATATACATTTTGCATTTAGGAAACTGAGGCTCAGAGAGAAAAAAAGTTACTTAGCCAAGGGCATACAGGTTGTAAGCAACAGAGACAGACAGAATACAAACTCAGGTCTGATTCTAAATGTAGTTCCATTCCCATTTCACTATGTCTCCTCCAATCCATTCTGTCACATATCTTAACTTACATATGAGTTATCCAAATAGCAATATTTCATAGAGAAGTGACTTTGGCTCCAGTTCACATAAGTAATAATTTTACCCTGCTAAAACAGAACTCAAAGCCTCAGACCTCTAATCAAATCTAGCATCCTTTCTCTCATTTCCCTGCCCTTTTCAGCAGAAAAATGGATCATTGAGGACATCCCCAGCTCATTTCCTTCCTTCCAGACAGGGAGTTTGCGAGAGTATATCTCTCCCCCCACCCTACCTCCCATTTAACTGGTGAGGACACTATGGGCCAAAGAGATTAAATGATTTGCCCAGGGTCAGACAAGAAGACAGTAGCACAGTCTGGATTAAAATACACATCCTCTCTCTTAAAATACAGTACAGTTTCCATCACACTATACTTTAGCAGGGATATATCTTTGAGCTTATGAGTCCAAGGACTCAACTTCATTTCCTGAGCTTATGTGCAGTAGGGTAAGGGTGGGAGAAGTGAGGGGGAGTCATAAATGGCTTCTCCATGTTCTGTGATCACAAACAGTAAGTTTTTGCCTTTGCTTACCAGGAAATCTGAATTAGAGGGTGTAAATGGGTCAGTGTGAAGTCATCAAGACCAGAAAAAAGAACTCAAAGCACCTACTCTACTGATGTCATTCTTATGGGTAAAGAACATTACTTTTTTTTTTTCTGCCTTAGCTCTGACTGAGTGTTCTTGAAGATCAAGGAATGAGTTCTTTTTTCCAAAAGCAATTACTCCACGTTATGGGCCTACTATTGTCGTATACAATTAAAAAAAACCCTAAAAAACAAAATCAAAGTCAGTTTCTGACTCCTATCAAGACCATGTATTGAGAGCACCAGCACGGAGCCGATTTTTACTGCTGAGTTATAAACCACTAAAGCAGGTTTCTAATGGAAATGCTAAGGAAACTTTAATTATAACTGTGCTTGCAGGCTCCCTTGGCAGGCTCTTCCCATTTGATTGTTTACACACACACACACACACACACACACACACACACACACACACACACACACACACACACATACACACACACATATACACACACACACAATGGGGTATGCTGTTAATAGTTGGGTTTTAGGGGCTTCAGCAAACTCTGCTCTGGGGCTTGTCACAGGAGCTAAACTGTTTTGTTCCTGGGTAAGGACCCCACTCTTCTCTGTCATATGGAAGCTGCTCCCTCACCAAGCCTGCCCACCCCAGAAAGCTGAAAGAACAAGAGCCTCATTAGGGTAGTTGAGACTAATTTCATTTGGGAAGGAAAAAAACCCAACTAGGAAAGTTTGGTTTAATGAAAAACCTGTGTATTTTCTCCCATGAGACATTATTTAAATTGGCTTTAAAGTGCTGATGACTGGGCTCTCAGAAACACATCCAGCATATGTTTGCTAAATTTTCTTCATGTTTTCATGAATTTTCTCTCTTGCTTTTTTGATACATTTCTCCATTCACTTGTTCCTTTCTGACTCCCCCCTCTGTTTTTTCTCTGTCATTTACCTCTATTCTCTTTCCATCTGCCTTTCTCTCCTTTCATTTGTCCCCCTATCCTGTTCTTTCTGTATCACTTCTGACTGTTCACTTCCCTCTGTCATTTCCCTTTTCTCATTTTATTTCTCTTCTCATAGTTCCCTTTTTATTTCTGGTCTCTTTCTGTTTACATTTCCTCTTTGTCATTTCTTTGCATTTCTGTTTCCCATCTTGGTTGTCTCTGTTTTCTCTCTGTGTTGTCTCCCCATTTTCCTCTCTCTGCTGTCTCTCTGTCTCTGCCTCTCTCTGCTGCCTCTCTCTGCTTTCTTTCTGTCTCTTCCTCTCTCTGTCTCTGCTTTCTCTCTGTCTCTTCCTCTCTCTGTCTCTCTGTCTCTTCCTCTCTCTGCTGCCTCTTTGTCTCTTCCTCTCTCTGCTGTCCCTCTGTCTCTTCCTCTCTCTGCTGCCTCTTTGTCTCTGCCTATCTCTGCTGCCTGTCTCTGTCTCTCTTTGCTGCCTCTCTGTCTTTGCCTCTCTCTGCTGCCTCTCTGTCTCTGCCTCTCTCTGTTGCCTCTTTGTCTCTGTCTTTTATCTCTTTCCTGTTGCCTCTCTTTCTCCTCCTCTGTTTTCTCTTTCTCTTTTCTGTCTTTGTGTCCACCAGCTTTCATTTTTTCTCTCCATTTTCTCTGTCTCTTATGTTTTTGTCATTCTGTTTCCTCTCTGTATAGCATTTGCCTCTTTTGTCTCCTTTCTTCTTTATTGTTTCTTCACGATCTATTGTCTCTCTGTCCTGTGGTTTATCTATTTTTTTCTTTGTTGTCTCTTCCTATCTTCTCTGATATTATCCCTGTTTTCTTTCTGTGTCCTCTCTCCATCTGTTTCTATTCTCTCTCCGAGTGAAACTATAAGATTGTGAGGAATAGGGGTTAGTATCACATGCAAATCAGCATGTGATACTTCCACTTTTTCTAACTTTCCTGTCTAAAATATGGGTAGCACCACTCTTTCCCAATTCTTTAGTCAATGACTCTTCTCCTTCCCTCACTTACAATGATGGAGACCCTTGGATGGCTGGGAGTAATCAATAGGGGAATTAAAATCGCCTTAGACTAATTACCTCTGAAGGGAGCATCCTGCTTTTTATCAAGCCTCCTTCCACAAATTTCTTTATTCATGGTTTAACATTACCTAGGGTGTGGTGTGAGCTTCTATTTAATTTTTCTTTACCATTGTGATATTATCATTATTTTATATCAATACCATAAAAGTCTCATTTGGATCATCTCTCTAGCCAGAGGAAAGGCCTGACACCTTGTTACCAAATATAAACCTTGGTCTTTTAAAACAATCTCCATACTATTCTAATATATTCTCTCTCTTTGCAGCACTGTTCATAAATTAGACAACACAAATTAAAAGCATTTTTATCAATCATATTTTGTCTACAGTGATCATAGGTTCATAGATTTAGAGTTGGAAAAGACCTTAATGGTATGACATCTCCATTTTATAGATGAGGAAACTGAGGGCAGAGAGAGGATAAGGTTGTCCAAGGTTGTGTAACAAGTATCTGAGGCAAAACTCATACTGAGGGCTTGCTAACTCTAAATCCAGTGCTTTCTGGGAGTCTTTGTTGTGAATTAAAACAAGGTGTAACATACAGGAACTATATGAATAAAACTATAAAACCCTCTTTATAGAAATGAAGATAAACCTAAATCAATGGAGAGAGATTAATTACTCATGGTTAAACCAGGCCAATATAATACAAATGACAATACTACCTAAATTAATTTACTTGTTCAATGTCATGCTAAACTACCAAAGGATTACTTTTGAAAGCAATAAAAATAAGGACAAAATTAATCTAGAAGAATAATAGGTCATGATTCTCAAGGACAACAATGAGGGGAAAAGTGGGAGAAAAGGCAACCTAATAGTACTAGATCTCAAATTGTACAACAAAGAAGCAATCATCAAAACTCTTTGGTACTGAGTGAAAGAAGTTAGTGTAACAGATTAGGAACACAATGTTCACAAGCAAAAGAATATAGTAGTGTTGTGTTTGGGACATTCAAAGACTGCAAATGTTGAGATAAAGAATCACTATTTGATAAAAAAACTGCTGGAAAAACTGGAAAATCATCTGGCAGAAATTAGATTTAGACTAAGATTTCACACATTACACCAAAATATACACAATAAGTTTCAAATGGATACATGACCTAGATATAAAAAATGAGAGAAGAAAGAAAGAAATCTTTCACAGTTTTGGATGGGGAAAGAAATTATGAGCAGAAAGCACATAGAGAAGATCAAATATGTAATTTTGCTTACCTAAAATTGAATTGTTTCTGTATGAGCAAAAGGCATGTTCTTAAAATGAGAAGGGAAACAGTTAACTGGGGAAAATATTTGCTGAAATTTCTCTGATATAGATCTAAGATCCAAGATACACACACACACACACACACACACACACACACACAAACACACACACACCTCATTCCAATAAAGAATGATAACCATTCTGGAAGAGAGAAGTAGTCAGAGGATATGAACAGGCAGTTCTCAGGGGTAGAAATGAATGTAATTAATAGCCATAGGAAAAAAATGCTCCAACTCTGTTAAGTAGAGAAATGCAAATTAAAACAATTCCCATGGGGCGGCTAGGTGGCACAGTGAGTAGGGCGCTGGCCCTGGAGTCAGAAGGACCTGAGTTCTGATCTGGCCTCAGACACTTAACACACACTAACAAAAAAACCTAGCCGTGTGACCTTGGGCAAGTTACTTAACCCCAATAGCCCTTCAAAAAGCAACAAACAAACAAACAATCCCCACCTATCTGATTGGCAAAGGTAACAAAAAAAAAAAGAAAATGGTCATTGTTGAAGAGATTATAAAATGACAGACACACTGAAGCCCTGTTGGGAAAGCTGTAATTTGGTCCAGCCATTCCAGAAGTAGTTTGAGAAGTACACTCCCAAACTCACAAAACCATACAAGGTCTATACTGCAGAGAGATTTTTTTTTTAAGAGGGATAAAAGACCTATATGTACAAAAAATATTTATAGTAGCTGTCTATGTTGTATCAAAGAATCAGAATTATAAGGGAATAGTCATCAATAAAATAATGGCTCAACAAATTATTGTTATATAAATGCAATGAGATTTCATTTCGCCATAAGAAATGACAAGAAGAATGGTTTTGGAGAAACCTGGGAAGACTTGTATAAATTGTTGCAGAGTGAAGTGAGCAGAATAAAGACAACAATTTCTATAGTAACCACAACGTTGTAAAGAAAAACACTTGGAAAGATTTAAGAACTCTGCTCAGTTCAGTGATCAGCTATGACTCCAGAGGACATATCTCTTGAGGTGATGATGGCCTCAAGGTGCAAAAGGAGACATGTATGTTTGGGCTTTACAAAATCCACGTGTATGGATTTATTCTGCTTTGAACAGGCTTATTTATAACCATGATGGCATTTTATCCTTTTTATCTGGGGGCTAACGAGGGAGAAAATAGATAATGCCCCCCCCCCACACACACACATACACAAAGTATTGTCACTGAGGCATCTTAAAAATGAATGGAAGGGAAGAGAAGGAAGTTCAGAGGGAAAAATGACAGGTAGGACAGCTTTGAAAGTAGCATAACAAATTTATTATGTACTTAAAGTAGATTGTACATGATATATTCATGGTTTTACATTTTAAAAAAAGTGGTAAGAAAAACAAAACTCTTAAAACTAATATGCATAGTCAAGATGAAACAAATTTTGAAAATTTTGGTGGACTGTCCCGTTGTCTAGGAGGTGGATGCTGCAGGGGTCTTGGTGGATGCTCAATGCCAGCCTTTAATACCTCAATAGCAGGGTATAACAGCTTATTCCAGACTCCATTCCACTTTCTACTTCACTTAAATCAATGTTCAGCATCAAATCTGTGGGGGAAAAGGGAAGAAAAGAAACAACGCTGGACTACATTTCCTAGAGCTCATGCATCTAGTATTTGGGAACACAGGAAGCAGGCTCTTTAACGGCCTGTTACATTTGTGGCTGCCCCCCCCCCCCACCCCCCGTCTGTTTCTCTCTGTCTCTCCTTCCTTCTCCTCTCCCTCCACTTTCCACTCTGATTATCTCTCCATCTGTTTTTCTTTCTCTTTTGTCTTTCCTTGACTCTCTGTTTTCATTCTCTCTATTATCTTTCCCCTCCATTCTCTTTCTTTTGATTCTCCCTGTAATCCATTACTACTTTCTCTGTGTTGTCTTTCCCACTCAATTGTCTTTGTCTCTGTCTTGTCTTCCCTATTTCTTTTTATGTGTTCTATTCTACCTCTTGGTTCTCTCTTGATTTTTTCCCATCCTCCCTTCTCTATTGCTATATTTCTGTTGGTCTCCCTCTCCTGTCTCATTCCATTTTCTCTGTGTTTTCTTTCCCATGTCTCTCTGTTCCCCATCTTTATTATCTCTCTGTTTTCTCTTTCTACTGACTTCCAATCCCCCATTATTGTCTCTTCCTGTTTTCTTTCTTTGTCATCTCCATCTCTCATTGTTGCCTCTTTCCGTCTTCTGTTTTCTTTCCCTCTGTCTTCCTTCTCTCCATTGTCTCACTCTATTTTCTTTTCCTGTTTTTTCTCATTTAATTTCTTTGTTTTTTTTTACTCTCTACCTCTGTCCCTGTTCTCTGATTGAGTATTCTCTTTCCTTATCCCCCCTCCCTCTCTCCCTCTCTCTCCCCAGCTCCCTCTCCTTCTCTCCCTTCTTATCTTTATTGTTACTTCCTCCCTCTTATCTCTATACCATTTCCATCTTACCATTATGGTTTTCTTCCTCCTTTTCTATTTCCCTCCTTCCTTTTATCTTCTCTGTTCCCCAGTGGAATTTGTTTGTGCAAAACTGATTTAAATAGCAGTTGCTGAAATTATAGCTGTCTCCATGGTGGCTTAATTGATATGCTCTTAATTCTGCCAGTTTGGTGGAAGGCATTTTGATATTTGTCAGTTACCTGTGTGGTGTGTTTGTTCCCTTTTGTCCTTCTTTCAAGGTCTCAGTCTGGAATGATTAGGAGGGAGTGAATGCCAGTAGTATGGAAGGTACCAGCTTAATGCCTTTGGAGGAAGCCCCTAAAGTATACAGACTCTTGGCCATCTCTCATTCCACGTGGCTCTTTCCCTCAGCCAAACTCAGAAAACCTGAGCTGGCAGAAGGCAGCAGGGCTGCTATGGTTGGAAGCCTTTTATTTCCAGACACCTAAGTTAAAAGGCAGTTTGGACTGGGATGCAAGGTAGGGGAGGAGAGGAGTAGGAAAAGCAACAGAGATAGCTTTGATCCTATTCCCCTCACATAATGTCAGCTCTCTGATCCGAGACAACACTAACAGGCCAAGTCATCACATAGCTGTGCTGCATTTCTAAGGTAAAGTTCTTTTTGGCATCTCTATTCTTCTTCTTGGAGCCCGGGGCACATCCCCTATTTCTTGGTGTTATAAGAAGGCTCATTAAGTTAGTGCTGAGGTATATTTCAGCTGCCAACCTGTCCCTGTTGACCTACACTATTTCTCTTGCTTTGCATAGGCTCATTTGGCTTTGGCTTTTAACAAAGCGCACCTAATTACACACCCATGTGACACAAAGTATACCCTGACTTGGTCATTTCAGGAAAAGAAAGGGATTAAAGTGCATTTAAGGAAATAATTCCCCCTCCCCCTCCCCCTTCCCTCTATTTGCTAAACTTAAAGGGGCCTAGTCAGGCTACCCTGAGGAAGACAGTCCATTCATATCAGATGACTCTGGGGTTAAATTGTATGTCATACACTTTCCCCAGGTTGAGAGACACAGTGATCTGGAGCTGTGAGAAACTCAGCTTTTTGGAGACCAACTCTGTAAAGAGTTTGACCCTAGGCATTTAAAGAATGATAAAATGTTTTTTTTTATTTGGTCAGAGTTTGCTAGGTATGGTTGAAGAGAATCTGGGAGCCATAGTGGACTACAAGTTAAATGGTCATTAGAAAGGTGGCTATGTCATTTTAATTATATAGACCTGATATATAGATATGACCACAGTTTGTAGATAAGCAGAGATTGAAGTGTCAGGAACCAAGTGGTCATATATGTTCAGGAATTCCAAGTCCAAAGAGTAGGAAATGGATACTCCTTCTAAACTGCTTCCAGCACTTTGTATATGACAAGAAGACATGACCTGAATGTTGGCTTCACTCTGAGAATGATCAGCTAGCTATTTCCCTTTACTCCTTTGTTACTTGGTAAAGAACTTGATCTGAAACAAATTTGAACAATGTCCAGCAAACCAGAGATGAAGGAATGAGAAGAGCTGGAGACAGGCTAGAGAGGGGTTAGGTTACTTCATCATACTGTGTGCACCCACTTGGAGATAGGATGCCAGCTCTGATATTTACCACCCTTGACAAGTTGCTCACCCTCCTTGGGCCTCAGTTTCATCACTTGTAAAATGAGAGAGTTGGACTAGATGAACTCTGAAATTCCTTAAATCTCTTAGTCTACAATCCTCTGATCCTTAGTCATATTTGGGAGTTGAAAACTATCTTTCCTTTCTAAAATTTTGACCTTGACTTTTTCTAACTCTATGGGTGGCAGATGTTTACACATTCATTTATGGTCTCACTAGCTTAAGATGTTTACTTATTCAGTCACTCAACAAGTATTTATTGTGAGTCAAATAATGGTCATTCATTTATTTATTATAATGGCTCAACACTATGAATGTGGTTCCAAATACCCAAATTGATTAAATATCAATTTTGCAGAATTTGATGCACTCTTCTCCCTAGAATCAATGGCTCTGGTTAGAGTCATTACTGCCAATTCTGGCCCCTAGAACAGCAAACAGTGCAAAACCAGTTCAGAGAAAGCAATATGACAAATATCTCAGATTGACTTTTAAAGACAAATTCAGTTGTGATGGGGCTGAGAACAGATGTTTGGGGAGAAAGAGAGTGTGGTACAGTGGACAACATGATGGTTTTGGATTTATAAGAGAGGGATTCTAAACCTGGCTTTGCCATTTCTACCTTTGTGACTTTGGTCAAATCACTGAAACACTCCAAGACTCAGTTTCTTCATCTGTAGGACTAGATGAACTTGAAAGTCCCTTTTAGTTCCAAATCTCTTTTTAAATTTTCATGAATGAGTTTTGTTTTTGCATTACATTTACAAAAGATCTCATATAAGAAAGTAAAACAATTATGTAAAACTAATAATGCAGTGACCTCCTCTAAAACTTCACACAACATTCCATATTTGTATACCTTGCCCTCTACCTCTCTATTTTATGAGTTTTTTTAAAAAGCTAACAAAAGTCTACTCTCTCTCTTTCTCACATCTTACCTCATTGGAAATTTTTAAAAAGAATAAGGTAAATAATAAATACATTTATTAAAAATATAAAATAACTTTTTTTGTAACAAATATACAAATTAAATGAAATAAAACAAGTAAATCAAGTATTAAGCAAACTACATTCCTTCAATGGCTGCATTATATATACACACACATACACCCATGTGTATGTATATACATGTGTTTATATATGTGTATGTGTACATATATCTGTGTGTCTGTGGAGTTGGATAGTATGCTTTATTATCAGTCCTCTGGAATCATGGGTGGTAATTTTCTAGATTTTCCTTTGTAATGGTAATTTGAAGACCCCTTTTTGTATTGGCAAGTAAGCAGTACTTAGCACTTAATAACTAATCAAACCTCTGTGAAAGAAACAGAGGGTATGAATCCCTATTCCTGATGTAACAGCAAGGGGTTGGCTGAAACAGGAAGCTAATGTTGTGTGTATATAAGAAAAGACCTAGAGAGGCACAGTCAGAATTTCTTGGAGCACTGTGGAGGCAGAAGCAGCTGCCAGGGAGGAGGCTGAAGAGGAGCTCAGGAGCCCAAATCCCTCCCCCTTCCCCCCCCCCTTCCCCCACAGGATAAGGTGATTCTGATATTTTGAACAAGCTGCAGAAGTTTGTGGCTTAGTTGGGCCTTGAATTCCAGGGAGCAGAAATTGTGTAGGATTTGAGATGGACTGGACCCTGTGAACTTCAGTATGGAGTAGGACCTACCCAGAGAGCTGGACAAGGAACTGGGAGCTAGCTATCTGCCATTGAACCCATGGGACAGTCTGGTGAATCCAGGTAGAATCTGGGACCCTGGAAGGGGATACAGGGAAACTGAGCACCAGCCCCAAGTCAAGATGAAAAGACCTGTCCATGGGTACTGAGTAATGATGAAATTGTAGTTTACTAGTGACCTAGGGGTGGAGGATTTGTGTATTCTCTAATGATTGTACTTAGTGATGAATGAAACTTAGTAATTGCTGAATAAGTGACTGATTGAGTTAAGTTAGTGTGCCCCATGAGTGGAAGACTTTGATTATCGTACTTTGAGATGATTGTTCTTTGTTCAAAACTTTGTGATCATTGTGATGGAAACTATGTGGACATTTTAATGATAAGCTGTTGTGAATATTATATTGTGATTTTCTGTGATGAGTTGTAATATTGTGAATGCTGTACCTTGATTTTTTGTGAATGTTTTGCTTTGATTTGTTATGGAATAAATAGAGTGTTCACTATACTGTGTAATCAGAACCTTAATAGCTGTTCACAGTAGCATTCTTCTGGAAAGCTGCTCATGCATGGCATTATAACTAGTGATAGGAAAGAGAAGGAATTAAGATAGGATAGGACTGAAGGACAGGAATTAACCTGGAGTACAGTGTAGCAGAAGAGGGGAAGCTGATAATTTCCTATTTATCCTTGCTCTCTGCATCCTAAATTCAGTTGTTTCTGCCTTCTGAATGAAGAAGAGGCATGACATCACTCTTTGAATTTTGGGGTCCTGGACAAAACCCTGGTCAGCTTTTCCCAGTTTCAGTTCTGTGCAGTTGGTGACTTCAGATGAACCTAGGATGTTCAGTTTTGTGTGGAAATTTAGCATTCTTAGATGTCTTCTATGTAGCAGGATGGAAAAGTCAAATGAAATGGTGTGTCTGGTCTACAAAGACATAAAGAATAACAGAAGGACATTCATATGACTAATTTAACCCAAACTATTAATTGTTCAAGACTAAAACAATCATTCGTACATATAATAATAATGATACATACTCAGACTTTAGCATTTGTAAACATTTCTCACAGCTTTGTGAGGTAAGGTAGTGCAGGTATGGTCATCCCTAGTTTATAAATGAGGAAGCTGAAACTCAGAGCAGATAAGTGATTTGACTATGGTAACACAGCTAGTAAGTGTTGGATACCAGGTCTTTGGGTCTAAGATCCATGCTCTTTCCTTTAAACTACTAAAAAAAATGACAACATAACAACAACTTCCGTTTATACAGAGCCTTTCATACAAGATCTCTTTTTATCTACTTCACTTTAAGGGGGAAATTGAAACTTCCTTTCAGTGGTTCTTCTTCTTCTTTTAATTAATTCATTAGTTTAATTTCAGTTAACAAGATTCAATTCCATAGTTCCTTGATTTTCAAATTTCCTTTACCTCCCTCCCCCCACCTTCCACGACAGCACATAGTCCAGTATAGGATCTGCAAATACCTTCATATTAGATATTAGTCCAATTACAAAGGTGTATTGTACTAGGTGAGATGGAAAATGATAAAGAAGAAATAAAACCAAACAATGAAAGGAAAAAGATCAATTAGTTTGCTTCCATCAGGATTCAAGCTCAGTTCTTTCTAGTTATATCTCTGGATGTAAGACAGTGGTTCTAAATCTTCTTTTTGTGCCATGGATTCCTTTTGTAGTCTTGTGAAATCTATGGATCCCTTCTCAAAATACTGTTTTAAATGTATAAAATTTACGGTACAAAAGAAACCAGCTACACTGAAATAGTTAGTAAAATAGTAAAACAAAACAAAAAACAAGTTTATATATCCTAGTGCCTCTGCTCTAGGACCTTGTTGTGTTTGTCCTTCATTTTTGAAGAGAACCATGACATCAAAGAAATGATGACATGACTTGTAGTTGATTGATTTGAGTGAGGGAGGTCTGTACAAGGTTACCAACTTCACTTTCTCCTCCAGAACCATCTGGGTCCAGTGACCTGATATTGGAGATGGCCCAGGATACAATGGGAGACCCTGGCCTTTTTAGGCTAAGGCCTTTTCACATACTCACTTAGAGTGAGGTAATGCCCATTCAGTGAATAGGCTTCTTTAAGAAGTGAGTCAAGGGATGGGGTGGCTAGGTGGCGCATTGAGTAAGAGCGCTGGCCCTGGAGGCAGGAGGACCCGGGATAGGTTCTGGCCTCAGAAAATTATCACCCACACATAAAAATAACTAGCCATGTAACCTTGAGCAAGTTACTTAACCCCAATTGCTTAAAAAGGAAAAAGAAGTGAGTCAAGGGATGACCCCTTTAATTAGAAAAAAAGAAAAAAAAAGAAATTAATCTGGGAAGAAAAGACCCTTAGGGTTGCTGTTCCAAAGAGAAACAGTTACCATTGACATTCACTCTAAGCCAAGAGGGCCTAAAATACAGCCATTAATGGAGCTTGGACAGCGACTTATTGTTGTCTAATCTATGAGCTTCAGAGTGAATTGGGTTTAAGGTTTTGTGAAGGAAGGAAGAAAGGAAGGAAGGAAGGAAAGAAAGAAAAAGAAAGAGAAAGAAGTATTTATATTAAATTTCTCTGAAGAAGATTTGGTATCTAAGATATATATATATATATACACACATACATGTAAGAAAACTAGCTTTAAGAGAAGCAGAGTTTTATTCTGACTGAAATAGATTATGGAACCCAGAAGAAAATAGGCCTGTGCATACTTGTTGCTGCTTTAGCTAAGGGAAGACTCTGAGGGAGTCTTAAAAGGGTTGACTGTTCATTTAAAAAAATAGTTACTTTAAAAAAAAACACCATCAGTATTTCATTCTAGAATGTACTTGTGGCAAGGTATAATGACACAGATTTTCTTGGACATTGTTCATGTTCCTTTATTTATTGCTAGCTCTTCACATTCATGTTCAAGTTTCAGCTATGAAACTTTTGAAAAATTGGAAGAGAGGGGTTCCAGGATCTGCCTACATGTTTCAGGGCATTGTCTACTTAGCCCAAATGGGAACTATGTCAAAGAATGAGCGCAGGGGTTCTGGTAGGTCACTGAAGTCAAGGGCCCTTCATCAAAAGCTGAAAGTGTTGACATTCTTCTTATCAAGCCCTTCTCACTCTTCCAGCCTTCTAAGCTAAGGCCAAGGATTGGTGGTAATGAGAAAAAAGTTATTGAAGCGGTTACTTCTTTTTAAGTTAAATATGGCAATTAAGATTGTGTATGTAGGATCTGGACTTATCTCCTTTAGAAGGCTCAGGACTTTCCTTCTCAAGAAAGAGTGCTTGGCTTAGGTGGCACAAATAAGTAGAATGGTGAGCCTTGTATCAGTAAGACCTATGTACAAATTTAGCCTCAGACACTTACTAGATATATGACCCTGGGCAAGTCACTTAACCTCTGTTTGCCTCAGTTTCCTTATCTGTAAAATGAAGATAATAATGGCATCAGGATTGTCATGAGGATCAAATGAAATAATAGTTGTAAAGTGCTTAGCCCAGTGCCTAAGATATGAAAAGCACTATATAAATGTTGCAACAAGGTGGTGTGGTGGATAGAGTGCTGTCTGTGGAGTAAGGAAGACTCATTTTCCTGAGTTCAAACATGGTGTCAAATACTTACTAGCTTGTCTCCCTGGGTAAGTCACTTCACCCTGTTTGCCTCCGTTTCCTCATGGGTAAAATGAGCTGGAGAAGGAAATGGCAAACTGCTTCAGTATCTTTGCCAAGAAAACTCCAAACGGGGTCACGAAGAGTCAGAAACAAGGGTCTGCCAATCAGAAACAAAACAAAATATAAATGTTAACTATTATTGTAATATTCTTAATGCATTGTATATTATTATGTACTTAATTTTATCTCTCTCTCTCATTCTCTCTCTCTGTGTCTCTGTCTCTCTCTCTTTCTCTTCCTTTCTCTCTCTCTTCCTCTCTCTCAATCTCTCTGTCTCTGTCTCTGTCTCTCTCTGTCTGTCTCTCTGTCTCTCTCTCTCTGTGTCTTTTGTTCTCTGTAGGGCAAGGAACAAGTTATTTTGTCTCCCTCTCCTGACTCAACTGTGCAGTAGTTAACATTGGTTATCTGAATGACCACAAAGGCACTTGAGGATAAGTTTAGAGGTAGAAGGGACCTTAGAGATAGTGTGACCCACCTCCTCATTTTGCAGATGAGGAAACTGAGGACCAGAAAGCATAAATGGTTTACTGTGCCTCTCAGAGAGAGTAAAAATAGCAGAGTTAGGATTCTAACCCAGGACCTCTGACTCCAAATCTCATACTCTTTTCACTGTGCCCTATTGCTACTGTACCATCAAGTGAAAATGAAATAATTTTATGAACTTGTAATTTAGAGAATTATCAAAAGTTAGAGATATGCATGATGGAAATGCCTTCTACAACCAGAGAAAGAACTTTGGAGTCTGAATACAGATGGAAGCATTGCATTTTCTCTCCTTTTCTTTTGTTTTATTTCTTCTTTATCATGGGCCCGCATTAGTTCTAACTCTTCTTTACCTCATGACTAATGTGAAAATATGTTTAATATGAATGTATAAGTAGAGCCTATCAGAATGCATGCCATCCTGGGGAGGGGAGTAGGAGAGGGAAAAATGTAAAACTCAAAATCTTATGGAAGTGAATGTTGAAAACTAAAAAGAAATTAATTGTATAAAAAAGAAATTAAAAAGTTAGCCATATGAAGAGGGGTTTGTTCTCAACATCAATCACAAATATAAATGCAGAGGGTACAAAAATTGTGTAAAACATGGTCCTGATCACTTGTTTATTTCTAGTCCTGGAGATGGGAAATATACAGAAGAAGATAACACTGATAAGCATTGTGGTAGTGGGGAGAAACAGAATAGGCTCTGCAATCAGAAGACCTGGGTTCAAATCCTATCTCTCCTAGTTTTTATGTGCAAGATATTTTGCAAATTGTTAATCTTTATAGGCCTCAGTTTCCATATCTGTTTCTAAGGTTGGTTCCAGTTTTAGATGCCTCTGATCTTCAGTGCTACTATAACCAGGTTGAGGAGCAACTTAGTTTATTACAAGAGAAAGTAAAAGGCCTGCATTCTGGCACCCCTCTACACATAGTATAAAGGAAGCTAGATCTGCAGGCAAAACCTGAGATATCTGTGGGTTTCAGTGAAGTTAGGAGGTCTAGGTAGAGGAGAAGACTGAGAACACGGAAGCAGGGTATTCTTGCTTATTGTAAGCTGGGGAGGAGGAGTCTGCCAATAGCAGGATGGGTTTCAGTCTGATCTAGTCAGCTTTGTGGTGGGCTAGCTCAATAGGTACAAAGTGCAAAGCAGGGCAGCAAGATAGGGCGGACAAAGGATCACTGATATGTCAAGGCTGAGCAGGGGTCCATTCTGTCTTTAGAACCTCCATTCTCCTCCTCCAATCTTTTTTTTTTTTTTTTTGCTTTGTGGAGGGCAATTGGGATTAAGTAACTTGCCCAAGGTCACACGGCTAGGTTTTTGTTTGTGTGTGCATTAACTGTCTGAGGCCGGATCCGAACTCAGGTCCTTCTGACTCCAGGACTGACGCTATACTCACTGCGCCACCTAGCCGCCCCTTCCTCCTCCAATCTTATGGAATGAGGTAACTCAAGGAAGACAGAAATGTTAATTTGTTCTGTATATTCACAAGTTGGGCCTGCCAGACAGCCTAATTTTACTAGGCCCATCCACAAATAAAGTACTTCTGAGAACCATGAGTGCCCCAGTCCTCCCTGTTATGTAGGCTTAACTTCCCCTGTGGCCACTTTGATTCAGTTCATTCCTCCCTGGGTCTCTTTTTTTTCTTTCAGTTGCCAGGTTTTTGGTGGGACTGATGTTTTTCAAGAGCAAATAATGGGAAATTGACAGGAAAGAAAGATCTGTTGGAAAAACCCTGTCTTCTTCTCTCTTACCCCAGTGTGTGTGTGTGTGTGTGTGTGTGTGTGTGTGTGTGTGTGTGTGTGTGTGTGTGTGTGTGTGTGTGTTTTCAATTTAGCAGCAGGAGTGCATTCCTGGGTGAGTGCTGATGCTGTTTGGCAGAAGAATGTAATGAATGCAGAAGTGCATTACTATCCATTATGAATCCCTGAGGGATGTGCAGCCAGTTGAGTAGCAGAACATTTTCAGTTGCACATTTTAAACAAGAGATGTATTGGTCCAGGGCAGCATGGACAAGGAGAAGATTGTTTCATGAGTCAAATGAAATTTTTTTTTTGGTTTGAAGCTCAATTGAGATAGTTTGTTGCCTTTTCTTCCAGTGTGTTCATGGACATCACCTTTACCTCTGCTTAGTGTGTTTATCTTCTAAAGCTTTGGATCTGGAATGGAATGGAGCAGTTTTGCTTCCATTCTGGCCCCATTGCCTGAGAAATAAACCCTATTTGGGGCAAAAGATCTAATAAGCACTAACTTGCAAAGAGAGTTGAAGCCAAGATATGAAGGTAAATCTGGTAGAGGGCCCTAGAGGCTTTATTAGAAGTGGGGGCATTTAGAACTAGCTGGGGGCTAATGGACTTTGTCTCAGGGAGCTCACAGCTGGGATTTCATATGCTTCCTTTGGGGACACCCATTCTTATACTATGTCAGGAAGTCCTCTGCTACCTGAATCCCTGTGCAGTGTATATGATCGTGGATACAGTTATATTGAGAGAGAGGGAGGAGTCCAGCTCTTGATCCTACACTACTTGAGGGGAAAAGTAAGTTCTAGACAGAATTGCCACTGCCAGGATCAAAGGATTATGTTACCCTTCTCCTGTGGTCTGCCTCAGTAGGGCAAGGGTTTAACTACCCCCTCTCTTAGCACTTGAGATTAGATAGGTTCTCTGATCTATCATGACCGCATACCCTTCCTGATAGTGGTATCTGACCTTAGTGAAAAAAATGTCTAGTTACAGTTTTTGAGGGTGGGAGCAGTGATCCTTGAATAAAATCTCTTAAATTGTTACTTGCCCCATCATGCTATAACTCTGAAGCTGGATTATGCATATCAGACAGGTGCTATCAATATTTGTTTGAATCAAAGACAATCATCTGTGTGCTGTGATTTAAGAGGAACCACGAAGGCCTTCTTGCTCCAGAAAAACTGCTGCCACCATGCCTGACCACATAAAAAGTCATCATAAGGTCATTCATAGACAGCAGGATGGGACCCCCGAGGCCATCTAGAATAATCTTTTTATTTTCAGATAAAGAAACTCACTAATCAAGGTTATATAAATAGGAAGTAATAGAACCTGGATTTGAACTTGAGCCTCGTGGCTCCAGGTTCTACATTCTTTCCATTGGACAACAATGTGGATTAAATGTCATACTCTCTTTTTGGTCTTTTAAAATGTACCATATTCAGACACTAACAGTGTAGATGGAATGAGTTGATTTTAATTGGAGTTTCATATCTTCTCTTCTTGGTCAGATCAGTTTATGACTGCCGTTAAGCAGAGGCCGGCTAATTCCTTGTCAAGGTTGTTGTAGAAGGAATTATGTTTTAGGACTGGCTAGACCAGATGGCCTCTGAGGTGCTATTCAACCCTGAGATTTTGTGATTCTGTGATTAGATCTTCTGTGACTAGAGAGCTAGGGACTTCTTGAGAGCTTTTGGTTTATTAGTGGAATGAATGGGAAGGAGAGAAAGAACACGGCCTAATGAATTGGACAAGAGTGTACAGAAAAAAAGAAGCAATGGGACCTAAAGAAAAACTTTACTGACTCCAACTTGGTGCTTAGTAAATACAGGAATTGGGAGAGGATAGGGGAAGGTTTATGTATAATCCATCTATACACTATTTCAGAAGGCTTTGTGGAGTTATTCAAATGAAATACGGGAGAGCTGGTCTAGTCAATCTGGGGTTCTAATCATTGTCTAAGAATAAATCTAGGAAAATTCCAAAGTGAGAAGTGGGTAAATAGGATGAGATGTTGGGCAAATTGACCAGGTGAAATTCAAAGATGATGGAATAGAAAGAATGAGAGAAAAGGTCTATTTCTTTTCAGTCATTTTTAGTAAGAGAAGTTCTAATCCCTTTCTAGAGAAGGTCTGAAATATTAGTTTTATCAGTGAGTAAATTGTTTTCAAATGACCAACCAGTGAACAAAAAAAACCAAACCAAAACAAAACATTACAACTCCCCAAAGTCTGAGGTTTTAATAGTCAAGATGTCTTGTTTCTGGAAGCAGAAAGAACCATAGATTTAGAATAAGTCAGGGGTCTGGTTTTACAATAAAGTGCTACCTTCTGCAGGAACTGTGCTAAGTCCTGAAAATATGCATACAAACTGAAAGAAAGTCAACACCTTCTCTCAAGGAGCTAACATCCTGGTGGGAGAAGCTAATTTGTAAAAGGGAGATGAAAAGTAGGACTAGGGCCATGTGGAGAAGTAGTCTGGGGAGTTATGATTTATCAGATTCAAAGTGAGAATGGCTGATATGGGAGCTTCCTCAAACAGGTGTTGTAGGATGGAGCTCAAAGGAAGAGGCCATAGGGGTAGAGGCACTGCCGATATGAAAAGACCACTGGGTCAAAGATGGAGAGGTCTTCCAAGAAGTAATAGTACAGCTTTGTAGTGGGCATGACTTCAAATCTACCCCTGACATGACTGAGAACTTAGGAAAGTCAAAATGTTTCATAAATCTGTGGCTCAGTTTCCTCATCTGTAAAAAAGGGAGTTGTACTAGATGACCTCTAATGTACCTTCCAGCCTTGATGTTCTGTCTTCCACCAAATGTCCCTTCTGCATTGACACAATTATTTTGTATTATATTTATTAAAGGCACTTGGTGCAGTGGTTAGACTGCTGGATTGGGACAGGGGCACCTGCATTCAAGTTCTATCTTAAACAATTATAAGCTGTGTGATCCTAAAAAAAATTTAGACCTCTTTTAGGATCAGTTTCCTAATCTGTAAAATGATAATGATAGTTTCCTGATAGGGTTGTAATGAGGATCAAACATATGTTAAGCTCTTTGCAAATGTTTTGTAAATGTTAGCTATTATTATTGTTTCTTGAACATGTTGATATGTTGTTTCTTGTGTTCATCATTTGCTTCATATTTGTAAAACAAAACCCCTTAGGTTAGGGATTGTTGAAAGTGTGGGATGGGGCAGAAAGAACAACAGGAAAAAAAAGTCAGAGGTTGAGAGTTTTTGTTCTAACTCCCACTAACCAGCTGAGTGACTCTAGAACAGCCATTTTAACATCTCTAAGCCTCAGCTTCCCTACTTGTAAAAGTGCTTCATTGTGGCTGGGTAGAGTAAGTACTTATTAAGCACCTACAAGGTGCCGGGCACTATGCAAAGCTCTTCACAAATATGTTATTTGATTCTCACAACCCCCTTGTAAGGTAGGGGATGTCATTAATTCCTGTCTTACAGATGAGGAACCTCAAGTTTTCCTGACTCCAAATTCAATGCTTTATCCATTGTGCCACCTAAGCACAGAGGTGACCAGTCCTACATTCTCAGATAGCATGATTTCAACTCCTGATTTTTTTGTATTTACTTTAAGCATAGTAGTTTTTTTCCTTCTATTTTTGTGTATATCTTTGTTTTCTAAATGTTTTTTGTAAGCAACAGATTGAAGGATTTTATTTTCTTATCCAATCTGTTGTTTTTCATTTAATTGGATTGCTTAATCCATTCACACTTAAAGTTATGAGTTAGGTATATATTCATTTATCTCTAATATTTTTGTTATGATTTTTTTCTTTCTTCTGTATATACAGAACTATATCCCTGTCCTTCCCTCTCATCTTTCCTTTATTTTGACTTGGAATCAATACTTCTGAGGTATCCATTCTCTGGTTTTCCCTTCTAGGCAGTTTCTGACTTATAAAGCATGCCTCATGGATTTGCCTTTTCCATTGTGCCTCAGTCCCAGAACAATCTCAATTTCTTCAGGCGACATTATCTTTTCTGATAGGACTCCACCACCCCCTTCACCTGCCCATCATAGCCATGATTTTCCAGCCTACCACTGATCTATACTCTTTCCCTGGTTCCCTTTTCACTCACTTGCCTCAAGATCTCTTTTCTGGGTCCTATGTCCCTCAGGTACCAGTTACCCCAAGGAATTCTAACTCCTCTCCTTTGGATGAACAGTCTTTTCAAGCACCAAAATGCCCTAGACCATATCTAGAAAAAGGTTTCCATTTCCCTTCATTAAAAAAAAAAAATTCTGGGGCGGCTAGGTGGCTCAGTGAGCAGAGCATCGGCTCTGGAGTCAGAAGGACCTGAGTTGGGATCCGACCTCAGACACTTAACGCACACACAAACAAAATCCTAGCCGTGTGACCTTGGGCAAGTTATTTAACCCCAATTGCCCTCCAAAAAAAAAATCTCTTCACTCATAAATATATTCTTAAATAGAACTACCTCCTTTCTTCTCTCCATTTTTAATCCTTTCCCCCCACTCCTCACCCCCTCCCCAGCAGATTCTTATCTTTCTTAGAGACCACAGAGGTCACCTTCACCTCATTGCTAGCTCTAGATTTGATCCGGGTACATTACACACTCCTCTCTATCCTCCTGTTTTTCTTTCATGAACCCTTCCATTTTATAATATAGCCTTGACCCCCAACAAACAAACAAACAAAAAAGCCCATTGATTCACTTTTAGACAGAGTGTCACCAGTTTCTCTCCATAAAACTCCATACCAGCCTCTTCACCATGACCTCTACTTGACTTTTTGCCTTTACCCCATCTCTTGGTGTATATTTATAAAAATTTCACGTTGATATTTCTGTTGTCATTCTGTTGCTATATACTTCCATCTTGCATTCTGTTGTCTGAAGTACTCAAGAGGCAAATAATCTCTTTAGGTCTGGTTTTCTTTCTATGAATGTTTCAAATGCCTCTTTATTATTGAACACATGTCTTTTTCCATTTATGATCAAGCTCAGATTTGCAGGGTAGGTCACCCTGGACTGAATTCTGTCTGAACTGTTGCTCTTTAGAACACATAATATTCCATTTCCTCCTGCATTTTCTGATGGGTTCAGAATAGTTTTGTGTCATTCAAATTTCCTTTCCTTTTGTATTTCAATGTTTTCTCTTGATTGCTTGCAGAACTTGTTTCTCAATTGAAATGTTAAATTTAACCATGGTATCTTAGAATTTGCAGCCTTAGCATTTTTTTCTTTCTTTCTGGAAGCAATATATGAATCCTTTAAATTGACATTTCATTTTCTGTGTTCAGAAGTTCTGGGCAGTCCTCTTTTATCATTTCTTGCTTTATAGTATTCAGGTTTTTTTTGTCCTTTCATGTTCTGGGAGACCTATGATCCTTAGACTGCACAGTATGTATGTATTTCTCCATGATCAGTATGTTTTGATTGAATACTGGGTATATTTTCTTTTAATATTATTGCATTTTTCTTCTTTTCTTCTAGATTGTCCTTCACTTCTCTGTATTTGTGTCCCCAATCTTTCATTTTCTTTTATATTTCTTTGATAATATTATTTCAGGTTCAAGATTCTCTCTTCTACCCATTCTTTTTACAGTGTAGGCCGTAAATTCCTTTCTCATAATTCTCATTTCTTTTTTTTTTTGTTTTTCTCGTTTTCTTTATTGAATAGTATTGATTTAGGTTGCCCCCACCCATGAGAGAGAAACAATTTTTATGCCAGCTTCTCCTAGAGGTGGTGGTCTATGGGGAAAAGGTAGAAACAGCAGTGACTCCAGAGACAACTAATACTGAGGAGCAGGGGCTTGCTTAGACATCCTGGAAGCAGCTCTTCCGTCTGAGGGAAAGGGGGGGACAGAAAAGGTCTTTGCATGTGATCAAGGACAGAAAGTTAATGTAACACAGTCAAAATTGTGGGCATGAATCCTGCCATCATCCTTCAATCTTCATCCAAATTCTAGCAGCTGATGGTATGGGCTCCTGAGTGAGTTCAGAGTTCAGTTAGGGCCTGTTGATCCCCACGAGGGTCACTGAAGTCAGTGTCCCTTTTTATTTCGGTCTTGTAGTCCCAAGGGCCCCATTGCCTTCCGGTAGTTGAGTATAGCCAGACCCAAATTGATGGCGTAGGTGGTAACACAAACCAGGCAGAAGTCATAAAGGACAAAAAACAAGATCCAGGCTAGGTAAGCTGAACCGACCAGAGAAAGAACGGAGCTGAACATCAGGACGGAGGAAGCCCATGGAGCATTGTAGCAGCCCAGAAGGAGCTGCTGGCTATAGAAGATAAGACCGAAGACGCTGTTGGACTGGTTCAGGATGCTGTCAGGACCCAGGAGAGGCTCCACCAGCCCAAAGCCCTTACCCCACGGGGAGGAAAACACTCGGGAGCAGCTGATGGACTCGCCCACGTCGCAGTAGGCGCGGTAGTCCCGGTTCCGGGCGCGCTCCGCCTTCACGTGCAGTGCGTAAGCGGAGACCGCGAGCCCCGCCAGGCACAGCACGAGCCGCGCCCTCCCCGGGCACCCCCAGCCGGCCTGAGACACCATGGCAGCTCCCCGAGGCAGCCAAAGCCCCAAAGCCCGAGCTCAGACCATTCTCATTTCTTTTAAATCGTTTTGTAATGATGTGTTTCATTCTTTCCTCAAATTCTGCAAGATCTTTTGCCTTATCAAATGTTGGACCATTTTTCTCTGTCTAGCAGTGTTTATATATGCCTGAATTTGTTTCCTAGTTCTGGAGGGCATATTTTCTTCTGCTGTTAATGGTTTTCCTGGTGATTTACTTGTTTATGTTTAAAAATTTGAGTTTTGTTCTTCTTGAGATCTTTGGTAATTTCAATATTTTTCCCCCTTTATTTTCTCTCTTTGCTCACATTTTGACTCCATCTCTTCTGATGGTAGTTTCCCTGGGCCTGGATCTCAAAGCTTTTCAACTTCTTCCCTCAAAAGACAATTCATGTTTCACCCAAGTGACTTTTGGGACAAAACTAGTGCCAGCTGGATTCTGATCTCTTTTCTTTGGGCTTAGTGGAGTATTGTGAAACTTTCAACCTACTCCCCCACCCCCAGCCCCACCACGGTGTCCTGTCCTGATGTTCTTGCCTGTTCCCTCTGTTCTTTAGTCTTCTGACCTGGTACCCAGCGGTTCAGATAGCTGCCATGTTGGTGCTATAGTTGATTTCCAGTTTGAATCTCCAAAATTCTGAGAGGAAGATGGTGTAAAATATGGGACTGAGGTCTATTTTAGACCCAGACACTTCTCCTGGCCCTTTCCCTCTGTGCCTCCTCTCTCCTGCAGAGAACTTTTGTATCTCAGAATGCCACCACTGCAGTATTATCTGTTTATAAGGTCTGAGCAAATTTCTGTAGTCTGGAGCCTCTATCTCCACAGTGTTGGAAAGAGAGATGGAGACAAAAGTATGGGGTTGGGTTTTGTTGCAAACCTATGTGTCAGGTCTTTAGCTTGTTTAGTCCACCCAATTCTGATAGCATGCTAGGTGGTTGGGAGGGGGTGCTAAGTGGCTCAGGATAGGTATTAGTTCATATTTTTTTAACCTTTTGAATTCTGGGTATCATAGACAATGGAGACAGTTGAAATTGCTTTATTTTTAGCAAATAATTTCTATCTGGAGTAGTTTTTTAGAGGTCATGGGGATCAGAGAAAATAACAGTTCTTCATCTTGTTAATCATGTAACCCAGAAGGCTGACCCAAGGTTCTCAAAGACTGCACTAAATAATTACATGCTCCAGCAGTTTCTACAATGCTGGAAAGGCTTAATGGGGGATCTTGATGACAGGCTATACCTGCTCTCCAATGATCAGCTTCACCAAGTAGAGAAAGCATTATAGCTTGGCCACATGGTAATTAATTGTTTGGATATGCCTTACCATGAAAAAAGAGTTTTAAAATGGCCCTTAGTTCTGTGTGGCCTCCTGACAAGTCTTCAGTGATGGTGGCAGAGTGATAGTAAGGTGGGCAGAGCAGGCTAAGATTTTCATGGTCATCAGTCTCTCAATAAGCATAAATAACTTTAGTCCTCTAAATGTGAGCTCATTATCCACTGACCAACAGATAGATATACTGCTAGAATAATGGATTCATATAAAAATTGGCAATTTCACTATAAATTAAACCAGAAAATATAAACAAATTACAGCTAAGTGGAAGGATGGCTCATGAATTTGATTGATACCACCTCCCTCAGACTCCTCTCCTCTTGGATTGGAGGATTGGAGGGTGGAGTTACTAAACTCTTCCCAAGGCATTCTTTTGTAGAGGGAAGAAACTGGACTTCCAGTTCATCCTATTTTGTATCTGCTTCTTTGCCTGGTTGCATCTCTGTGGAATAAGATGCCCCCACCCTGGGTACCTCCTAGTGTACCCCCTCATTTTCCTGTCCCTTTTTGGTGTCCTTTCTCATACTATTAGATTACAAGTTCCTTAGGGGCAAGGGTTATCTTTCTTTTTATTAATTGTATCACTAGTGCTTAGCACAGTGCCTGACACATAGTAGGTGCTTGACAAATATTTATTGGATGTTGGATTGTATTGGAATCTTTTTGGAGAGGCAAACAAAGGAATGGGAACAGTTCAGTTTATCATATATTCAAAGGCAAGAGAGACATCATTTCAAGGAATATGTCCTTATTCTGCATTGCATTGAAGATGATGAACATAAGTAAAAAGACTACTATGAAGATAATTGAAATTTATGTGCCATTATCCATTTCAGAGGATAATCATATGGAGAAATTTATTGAAGAATGTGAGAACTTAGTAAAACCCTATAAATGAAATCAAGATCTGCTTTAATATTGTTAACTTAATGACTTAAATATAGAGGTAAGCAGAAGAAAAAATGATTTAAAAATGGAAAATATGGTTCAGAATCAAGAAAAGAAAGAATTTTTTTTATTTTAAAGATTAGCCAGAAGTCTGTCTCTTGAAAAAGATCCATCTGTGCAAAATTATTTATAGTACCTCTTTTTGTGGTAGCAAATAACTGGAAACCAAGAGAGTTTCCATCATTTGGAGAATGATTGAACAAGTGATGTTATATGAATTTGATGAAATACTATTGTGGTATGATGAAAGGGATGATTTCAGAGAAACCTATGAAGACTTCTATGAACTGATAAAAAGTGAAATGAGCAGAACCAGGATACCAATTTATACATAACAACAGTATTTCAAAGACAACATGGAAAGACTTAGCAACTGGTCAACACAATGACCAACCACAATTAACAATTTCAGAGATCTCATTATGAAATATACTGCTCACCTCCAGATAGAGAAGTGATGGATTCAAAGGGTAGATGGACATATTTTTTTGCATATAGACAATGTTGAAATTTGTTTTGCTACACTATGCATGTGGCAGCAGTTGTTTGTTTTTTTTATTTTTCAGCTGGGGGAGGGGAAGAGGTAGAAGGGAGAGAATTCAAACCTGAAAATGAAATAAAAATGAATTTTAAAACAAGCTCTGTGTATGTGTGTCTCTCTATCTCTGTCTCATTCTTTCTTTCTTCTTCTCCCCTTTCTTATCTAATACACAAGACATATATACATGTTAATGTAAATATTTTCTTCAAAAAGAGAATTGGGAAATGCTGAACATAATGAACACAAATAATATTACATGAAATGCTTAGAGAGGAAACAACTAGTTACCCATGTGGGATTAATTTCTGAATCAGCTGTCTGTGTCCAATCAGACTACCATCTTATTTGAGCAAAGATCAAAACCAAAATCAAATTAGAAGAAAGAATAAAAATGAGGAGATAATGGCCTATAACCAAAATAGTTCTAACCTGAAATTTAAACAAGCTATCTACAAAGAGAAAAAATGA
The DNA here is from genome assembly GCA_011680675.1 of Gymnobelideus leadbeateri. Lineage (NCBI taxonomy): Eukaryota > Metazoa > Chordata > Mammalia > Diprotodontia > Petauridae > Gymnobelideus > Gymnobelideus leadbeateri. Next base: position 40,985 of record WOXC01008869.1, on the reverse strand, counting down.
GAAATGGAGAAAGGAACAAATTTTGACACAGATTATAATTCATTCATAAGAATTCTACCTGCTGTAAAGTAATCATCACAATAATGAAGTCAAAAGACCCTAGAAACTGTCTCAATCAGTGAACATTGTTTCTCTGTGGCATATAGCCAAAGACAACACTTTAATATGAACACATTAATAAAATTTTAGGGAGGATCATGGTTGATTGTGAGATGTATCATGTTATACAACAGTGAACATCTAGGATAAACAAATTTATAGAAAGCTTGGTGTGTGATTCAATCAAGCTAGGTTATCCCAAGAGTATGGAGGGATAAAATTGGAAGCAGCATAAGAAGCTTAAAAAATGCAAAAGATCCTTCAAGATTTCCATAGCAAATTATTTTCTGCAATAATGACATCTCCTTATTTGGACATCCTAGTCTCTCATTGATTGCTATGTGAGGAAGTGGAAATGACACTAAAGGAAATAAATCCAAAGAGTCAGATCTAGAAGAGCAGCTAGACAAGCATAAATGACACTGAGAATGTCCTTGAGAGGGATAACACTGTTTTGATGGTGTTGATGGATTGATTCTCAACATATCTGAAAGAGGAAAAGATAGCATAACTTTAGGAAATATAATTGAGCAAACATCAATAATTATTAACCAATATACCCACTTTCTTATCTTTATAAATGTTGATAACCATCATTTGTACATATATTGAGGGCATCCTTGATAAAAAAAAAATGTGAGAAAGAAATTGGAAGGTTTTTGCTGATTATATTCTACAAGAGAGCACATTTTAGTCACTCAGTTGAATGAAATGTGAGAGGATACACAATCCCATTGTGCTCATTGTTTGTTGACTATAACAAAACAATGGAGTTGGCAAATCAAAATGCATCCTAAAAACCTTTGGACAATAAGCTTTCTCAAATGCATGTATTAAGAGCATAAAATATTCCTAGATAGGACTTATCAGTTGTGGGTGAGATGATATTTGGAAAATTGGGAAAGATCCTGAAAATTCTTGGAAAAAAAATATTATCTTATTTAACAGCGGTATTTTTCCAATAGCATTGAAAGATAGAGAATTATGAAACATTACAGTCTCCAAGGAATTAAAATTGTGAATCACTCCAAGATAATAAAGTGATCCATGGAGAGATTAAATAGGCTGCAGTATGTTACTAATGATGAAACATGTACAGAAAGCAGTGTAAAGAATATAGTGTGAAGCAAATAAAATACAAAGCAAAAAGATGTATAGACAGAAAAGGTCAGTGGAACATAACAGATTGACATCTTATGAAATGTATTGGTACCCAAGCGACATCAAGAAGTCTATTAGAAGTCTCCAAGGCATTGAGTGAGCTCATTTCTTCTAGATGATTTATGAGATTTATGAAAGGGTTCCATAGAAGGGGAGACACCAAAGAATTGTTTACTCTTTATTTGGATCCCAGATCATTTTGAAGTAAAATGAGTTAAAACATGTGAAAGGGTTTTGGTGAAGATAAAACAGGGTCTTATTATAACATGATTATCTTTATTTCCCCTCTATCACTATAGCTGGGATTTAGATCCATCATAGATTATTACATCTGGGAAAAGAGACCCTTGAGATCACTGATTTACAGATGAGAAAATTGGTGTTGGGAAGAACAGTGATTTCCCAAAGTCACACAGCTAAAAAGTGAAAATTTCAGGACAGAACCAGTCTTCTGAGGACCAGATGGTCCTGTTTGTGCACCAGGGAGGTTGTTAATGAATGATGTTGGCTACCTGAGGCATAATTTGCCTCATTTTTATGGATCCTTGATGAGCTTCTAGTTCTCAGATGCTTTAGGCTAGTACAGATATTCCTCCTTTTTCAAGAAACTGCCCACCAAGAATATGCAAGGAAAACCAGAACTCATGAGTGAGCCAGACAGCTAGAATTCTTTGAACTCTGAGGCCCTGTCATTAGGCACACTAGAACATGGGCTGGGTATGTAGCATGCTTTGGACATACCTCTGTTCAACACATACTACAAAGAATGGGCTTAAAAATATGGGCATAGCTAGATGAGGTTAGAGCTTAGAATCATAAGATTTAGGGCTGAGAAGATTATCTTGTTTGTTATCATTTTATAGATGAGGAAACTGAGGTCCAGAGATAGTAAGTAAGATGTCAAAGTCATATTGCCAGAAAATAAGCTCAGTGGAGACAGCTAGGTGCCACAGTGGATAGAGCTCTGGGCCTGGAGTCAGGAAGTTCAAATCAGACCACAGACAAATATTAACTGTGTGACCCTGGGCAAAAAATTCAATCTCTATTTACCTTAATCTACACAGAAGGAAATGGCAATTCACTCCAGTATTTTGCCAAGAAGACCTCATAGACATTATTGGTGTGCTATGCTCCACAGGGTCACAAAGAGTCAGACTTGACCGGATAACCAAACAACAACAATCTCAGTTTAAAACTGAGGCTCTCTGGTGCCAAATCAATTCTTCTTTCCACCATATTATTCAACATTAAAATGGACCTTAGTGATTACTCAATCCAATCTACTCATTTTTCAGTGGAGAAATTAAAACACAGAGATAACAAATGAATGTCCAAGTTCATGTTGATGGTACATGTCAACACTCAGGTTGATGATGGTAAGTGCCAGGCACGGTGATTCCCAACACTTTAGATTATTAAATCCAACTCCTTCATTTAACAATGAGGTGTATGAGGTCCAGAGCCCAAAGTGACCCAGATAATAAGTCATAGGGATGGGATTCAAACCTTGCTCCTCTGATTCCAAATAATTGATTTTTTTCCTATTTCTTGCTCAAGACTTTCCATGGTAACTTTCATTGTTCACACTTTTTCTCTGTGTGTGTGTGTGTGTGTGTGTGTCTCCCTTTGTTTTTCTTTAAATTTGGAATTTAAACATAAAAAGATCATGCAATGAATGGCTTCAGGAAAATAATCCAGTGTTGCCAAGCCACCTACTAGCCTCTTGACCATAGAGGAACAGAAAAGGAATGCTGCATATGGCACCATGAATCTCCACCAACTTCTACCTGCAGGACAGGCAAACTAGTCTAACTGAAGTAGCAAGACACCCTGAGTGGGAAATAGGGAGTCGGTATATGTCAGGAAAGTCAAACCATCACCACCATCACCTTGACTACCATCTCCCATCACACCCTAATGGAGACAGTCCAGGATTCTGAACCAAGAGCTTTAGGGATAGCAATGTCTACAAACCCACCAGACCTAGTTCCAGCTCAGATCTCACAGGCATTGAGGAGAGAAATCATTGTAAAGAAGGGGCCTACCTTCCTCTTTACCACCAGCAACAACTGCTAACCAGCTGCCACCAAGCTGGATAAGCACAAGATCTCTGGGTTCAGCAGCATTCCTACCCTCAGACCCAGATCACCAATTTTGCTTCTAGCCCATCCCATTACCAGAGAAGCATGTTCCATAGAGGTGAGGTCAACCATTCCCACCAATTGCTAACAAATTGTCTCCCATAGGGCAGGCAGACCAATTTAGCTGAAGTGGCAAGACATTTTGTGGCATCATGTGCCAGGCAAGTCACCACTGCCTTAACCATCCTTTCCTCTCAGACCCTGAAGGAGACAGCCTAGACTGAACCCAAGTCTTCTGAATAGGGATGCTTCCAGCCTAGGGTTAACTTAGTAATTCTAGGAAGCAACCTTTGTGGAGATGCCTATTAATAACTACTCCTATAGGTGCCACAGCCACTGAAGACTTGGAAAAGAAAGTTGTTGTCACCAAAGTCCTTGGCATTATCAAATGGTTCAACACCTAAAACTGTGATATTATCAGTGGAAATGATATTAAAGAAGAAGCTTTACCATCTGCTTTGCTGCTGTGCCCTAAGGATCATGGGCATTTTCCATCCAACTTATAACTGAAACTTGACACATGTATTATCTCCCCCATTAGAAATGTGAGCTCTGCGGGGTGGAGCCAAGATGGCGGAGTAGAAACAGCTCATCCAAGCCACTCTGCCCCCACATTCCCCCCAAACGATGTAAAAGGGGACTCTGAACAATTTCTGGAGCCCCAGCACCCACAGAACGACACAGAAAAGCTAAACTCCCACTGAGGACAGCCCAGCAGCCCTGCAGGAAGGACCACCGCAGTGGTCTGGGACCTGGCAGCTTGCAGCGCGCAGAGCGCAGGAGCCGAGCCCAGGTCCGAATGAGGCGAGGTTTTAGCCCCAGGGCGGCAGGGCCATCAGCCAGCTGGAGGAACACCAGAACACCAGGAGCTGTGGCGACTCCAGAATTATCAACATAGACTTGCCTGGGACAAAGTAAGAGGTTAGTGTCCTATGGACTTTGGGACTGGTATTAGGGAATGCGTCGGCTCCCTCCCCTGGGGGCTAGAAGCCGCTGAGGAGACATGCCATTTTGTAGTTTTCAGAGGCAGCTCCAGCTCCTGGCATGCAAATTTGTAGGGAGATCCAGCGATCAGTCTTGGGGGTTAATCGCTCTTGCTTTAACCTCCCTGGATCTGGATTGTGATCTAGGGTGGAAGTCGTGGGTGGGTTTACAGCTTGCCAGAAACGGAAGTTGCCCCCCACACGTTCGGGACGAAAATTCCTCTATCTGGCCTTAAAGCCATAGTGTGGCAACAAGCCCAAAAGTCAAGTAATTAAGTGGCAACATGCCAAGGCAAAGGAAACAGAAAAATGCAACCCTAGACTCCTATTTTGGGGGCATAGAGCAGGAAAAGGACTGTGAGGTCAGAAGTCCTGCTCCAAAAGCCCCAGGGGAAAAAATGAGCGGGTTGCAGGCCATAGAGGACCTTAAGAAGGACTTTAAAAATCAAATAAGAGAAGTGGAGGAAAAATTGGAAAGAGAAATGAGAAGGATGCAGGAAAAGTATGAAATGAGGGTCAACAGCCTGACTGAGGAAAACAACACCTTAAAAAATAGACTAGCTCAAATGGCAAAGGAGGCCCAAAAGGGCAATGAGGAGAAGAATGCCTTAAAAAGTCGAATTTGCCAGATGGAAAAAGAATCTCAGAAGTTCACCGAGGAGATTCATTCCTTCAGAGTTAGACTGGAGCAAATGGAAGCTAATGACTTTATGAGAAATCAAGATGCTGTTAAGCAGATCCAAACAAATGAAAGATTAGAAGGCAATGTGAAATATCTCATGGGAAAAACCACTGACCTGGAAAATAGATCCAGGAGAGACAAATTAAAAATTATTGGACTACCTGAAAGCCATGATCAAGGAAAGGACCTAGAAATCACCCTTCAAGAAATTCTCAAGGAAAACTGCCCTGATGTTTTAGATCCAGAGGGCAAAATAGAGGTTGAAAGAATCCACAGATCACCTCCTGAAAAAGATCCCAAAAAGAAAACTCCCAGGAATATTATAGCCAGGTTCCAGAATCCCCAGATCAAGGAGAAAATACTTCAAGCAGCCAGGAAGAAACAATTTCAATATTGTGGAAACACAATCAGAATAGCCCAGGACCTGGCAGCTTCTACACTGAGGGATCGAAGGGCATGGAATATGATATTCCAGAGGGCAAAAGAACTGGGAATGAACCCAAGGGTCACCTACCCAGCAAAACTGAGTATTTTGTTTCAGGGGAAAATATGGTCATTCAGTGGAATAGAGGACTTTCAAGCATTCTTGAGGAAAAACCAGAATTGAATAGAAAATTTGACACCCAGACACAAGAAGGAAGAGATGCCTGAGAAGGTAATCAGGGAAAAGAAATCAAAAGGAACTTATCAAAGTTGAACCATTTACATTCCTATATGGAAAAGCAATAACTGTGACTGATGATATCTTTCTCTCTATGAAAATAATGGAAGAAGGGGGTGTGGTCATATGAATACATATGTGAATGTGTGTGTATGTGGTTACAGTTATATATGGATAGAGGGCATAAGTTGAATTTATTGGGAAGGGAGAATACTCAAGGGATGAAATTATGAGGTGAGAGAGGAAAGTGGCAAGAGGAGATGGGGAGAGACAGGGTAGAGTAAACTATCCCATGCAGAAGAACCAAGGGGAAGTGGTTGCAAAAGAGGGGGAGAATAAGGAAGGCTAAAAAGGCAAAACCACATTCAAACTGAATTTGGTTCAGGGAGAAAATGACATACATAGTAAATGGGATATCTCAACCTGCAGCAGGATAGGGGAAGGGGGATGGGAGGAGGGATGATGGATGGGAGGGCATCCTTGGGGTGAGGGGAGGTTGGAAGTACCCACTATAGAAGAGGGACAGGATCATGTAGGGAATGGACCAGGTGGGGGGTGGGATGAGTGGGAGGGAATTATAAGCAGCCTTGTACAATATATCTACTATGATAATGTTTTGCATAGCTAGACATGTACAACATATACTGAATTACTTATCTCCCAAGAGGGAATGGGTGACAAGGGAGGAAGGAAATGGATCTGAAATTTGAGGTCATAACATTAAATGTTTCAAATATATATAAATTCTATTATTAATACTCTTTTGCTTGTAATAGGGAGATAAGATGTGCAGGCATTGGGATGCAAAGACTCACCTTCCTCTAATGGAAAAGTCGATGGGGGTATGGGAGAAGGTATGGGAGAGAGCAGATTGGAGGAAGCGAAATCTTGTGGGATTACTGTTCTGGGAGGTTGGGTAGGGGAATAATGGGGGGAAAATGATTGTAACTCAAAATCTGACGGAAATGAATGATGTAAAACAGAAGTTAATAAAGCATTTGTTTAAAAAAAAAAAAAGAAATGTGAGCTCCAGGGCAGAGCCAAGATGGCGGAGTAGAAACAGCATTTCCAATGTGCTCTGCCCCACACAAATTTCAAACAATGTGAAAGGGGACTCAGAAAAACTTCTGGAGCCAGAGCACCCACAGAAAGGCACAGAGAAGCTAACCTCCTGCTGCGGACAGCCCAGCATCCCTGCAGGAAGCGGCCAGCGCAGCGCTCTGAGAGCAGGCAGCACAGCACACTGGGAACCAACAGCGCAGGGTGCAGAGCTGAACCCAGGTCCGCGGTTTTAGCCCCAGGGTGGCCGGGCCTTCAGCCAGCTGGAGGGACCCCAGAACACCAGAAATTGTGGCGATTCCAGAATTATCAGCACAGATATGCCTAAGACAAAGTGAGAGGTTAGTGCCCTATGGACTTTGGGACCAGTATTTGGGGAACGCGTGGCTTCCTCCCCTGGGGACGAAAAGCTGCTGAAGAAACACTGCACAGAAGCCATTTTGCAGTGTTAGTAGTGGCTCTAGCTCCTGGTCTGTGAACTGTAGGGAGATCCAGCAATCAGTCTGGGGGTTAATCGCTCTTGCTTTAAACTGCCTGGATCTGGACTGTGGTCTGGGGGGAAGTTTAGGGTGGGTATCCAATTTGTCAGAGTGGGTGGAGGCTTTACAGAGGCCACCTAACTGGCGGAAGTTGTGAAGACCCAACGTTTGGGTGGAAGCTCTCCTTTCTGGTGGCAGAGTCTTACATGGCAGCAAACCCCAAAATCAAGTAATTAAGTGACAACATGCCTAGGCAAAAGAAAAAAAAATATACAGAAAATTCAACATTGGACTCCTATTTTAGGGGCAAAGAGGCTCAAAGCATGGAGGAGGACTGTGAGGTCAGAATTCCTGCACCAAAAGCCCCAAATTAAAATACAAGCTGGCTACAGGCCATAGAGGACCTTAAGAAGCAGATAAGAGAAGTGGGGGGAAAATTGGGAAGAGAAATGATAAAGATGCAAGAAAAGTATGAAATGACACTCAACAGCCTGACTGAGGAAAATAACACCTTAAAAAATAGACTAATTCAAATGGCAAAAGAGGCTCAGAAAGGCAATGAGGAGAAGAATGCCTTAAAAAGCCGAATTTGCCAGATGGAGAAAGAATCTCGAAAGCTCACTGAGGAGATTCATTCCTTCAGAGTTAGACTGGAGCAAATGGAAGCTAGTGACTTTATGAGAAATCAAGATGCTGTTAAACAGATCCAAACAAATGAAAGAATAGAAGGCAATGTGAAATATCTCATGGGAAAAACCACTGACCTGGAAAATAGATCCAGGAGAGATAATTTAATAATTATTGGACTACCTGAAAGTCATGATCAAAGAAAGAACCTAGAAATCATCCTTCAAGAAATTCTCAAGGAAAATTGCCCTGATGTTTTAGACCCAGAGGGCAAAATAGAGGTTGAAAGAATCCACTGATCACCTCCTGAAAAAGATCCCAAAAAGAAAACTCCCAGGAATATTATAGCCAGGTTCCAGAATCCCCAGATCAAGGAGAAAATACTACAAGCAGCCAGGAAGAAACAATTTCAATATTGTGGAAACACAATCAGAATAGCCCAGGACCTGGCAGCTTCTACACTGAGGAATCGAAGAGCATGGAATATGATATTCCAGAGGGCAAAAGAGCTGGGATTGAAGCCAAGGGTCTCCTGCCCAGCAAAACTGAGTATCTTGTTTCAGGGGAAAATATGGTCATTCAGTGGAATAGAGGACTTTCAAGCATTCTTGATGAAAAAACCAGAGTTGAATAGAAAATTTGACATTCAGACATAAGAAGCAAGAGATGCTTGAGAAGGTAATCAAGGAAAAGAAATCAAAAGGAACTTATCAAAGTTGGACTATTTACATTCCTACATGGAAAAACAATAACTGTGTTTGATGAAACCTTTCTCATTATGAAAATAATTGAAGAAGGGTATATGGCATATGTTCACTGGTATACATGGATAGAGGGCACGGGTTGAATTTGATGGGAAGGGATGATTCTTTTTTTTTTTTTTGGAGGGCAATTGGGGTTGGGTGACTTGCCCGGGGTCACGCAGCTGGGTTTTTGTTTCTGTGTTGGGTGTCTGGGGCCAGATCCGAGCTCGGGTCCTTCTGGCTCCAGGGCTAGCTCTCTGCTCGCTGCACCACCTAGCTGCCCCAAGGAAGGAATGATTCTTAAGGGGTGAAGTCAAGAAGTGAGAGAGGAAAGTGGCAAGAGGAGATGGAAAGAGACAGGGTAGGGTAAACTATCTCATGTAGAAGAGGCAAGGGGAAGTAGTTGCAGGGGAGGGGAAGAACAGGAAGGCAAAAAGGCAAAAGCATATTCTCATTGAAGTTGGCTCAAGGAGACAATCACATACATACTAAATGGAATATCTTACCCTCACTCACTCTCCTGAGTAGGGGAAAGGGGGATGAGAGGGGAGATGATGGAGGGGAGGGCATTCTGGAGAGAGGGGAGGTTAGAAGTACCCACTATCAAAGAGGGACAGGATCAAAGTAGGGAATGGACCAGGTGGGAGGTGAGATGGGTGGGAGGGAAATATAAGCAGTCTTTTACGATATATCTACTATGGTAATGTTTTGCATAGCTATACATGTACAACACATACTGAATTGCTTATCTTCTCAGAGGGAGTGGGTGACAAGGGAGGAAGGGAATGGATCTGAAAATCGAAGTTTTAAAATTAAATGTTTCATAAGATGTCCAGAAAAAAAAAATGTGAGCTCCTTGAGAACAGGTATTGTCTTAATTTTCTATTGGTATCCCCTATACTTAGAACTGTGCTTTATACATAGTAAGTATAAATTCTTTTTTATTTACAATGTTATTGTCCTTTAATAAATTGCTCTCCTGGTTCTACTTCCTTTACTCTCTATCAGGTCATGCTTGATTCTCTTTCATCGTTTTTTATAGTAAAATAATATTCTGTTACTTTCATGTGTCACAATGTTTGGTCATTTCTCATCTGCTCTGGGTACATGTTATAATCCTCAATAGAAATAAAAGCCTCTTGAAGTCAGGGATTATTTTGTTGTGAGCTTAGCAGGAGGTTGGTACTTAGTAAATATTTCTTTATTTTTCTCTGTGTTTAGTTGATAATTAAATGACTAGCACTCATCCATTCTTAAGCAGAGAGAAAACAAGAACTCTGGAAAGTAGGCAGAGGAAGGACCCGTCTTAGATTTGTGGATCTGCTCAGAAGTGTTTTCTAGAAAACAAATTGGAAATGTTTGTCGAAAAATGTTGATTGTTCGTATATGTGCAGTCCTATGCAAGGTACATGCAGAGGATGCCCTTCTTGATACTGAGGCTTGGTCCTTGCTCATAACAAATTTATAAGTTATTTGGAGAGATTCAAATCACGTACATAAAGAAAGAAACCCTACAAGGCACCTTGTGGTAATTGCCAAATGAGTGGTACAGACAGTAAGTGCTATAAGAGTTCTGAGGAGAGAGAGAGCATAGTCAGCTGTGACTTTAGATAAGACTTCACCATAAGTAGGGATGTAATCTGGGCTTTGAAGGAGAGGGAGGATTTGGAAAGGCAGAAGGAAGGGAGCAGGGTGTTCCAGGTGGTGAAAACAGAATGAGTAAAAAGCTTAGATAAGAAATGTGGAAGACACTCAGAGGACAGTGAAAAGGCTGGTCTGGCCAAATTCAAGTCATCAAAGATTCACTAAGCTCTTACTAAGGACCAGGCACCATGTTAAGCACTGGGGATAAAAAGAAAGGCAAAAAACATGGTCTTTGCCCTCAAGGAGCTCACAATATAATGATGAAGACAAAATACAAACTATACCAAAAAGATATAGGGAGGATAAAGGGGGATAATCTCAGAAGGAAGGCACTAAGATTAAGGAGGACTGGCAAGGGCTTCTTGCTGGAGGTATTAGCTTGGGGCAGATTTGCAGATATGGTTGGGGATACATTGTGGAGGGTCTCAAATGATGACAGTTTGAGTTTTACCTTCATTAGGAAACCACTGAAAGTTTTTGAATGATCCTAATACATGGCAAATGATGCAAGACAGGATTGTAACGGCAGGCCTTGACGTTTTTTAGAGGCATTTGTGGGAAAAGTACTGGCCTTAAATTTAGGAACATTTGGGTTTGAATCTGCCTCCAAAATTTACTAGCCGTGTGAGTGCAGGCAAAAAATGTAACTTCTCTCATCTTCAGAGTCCCCATTTGTAAAACATGTGAGGTGATACCTGTAGTACTTGCCTCATAAAGTTATTTGTGAGAATCAAATGAGATCATGTATGTAAAGCACTCTCTACCTACTTAAAATGTTATATAAATGTTTGTTCTTCAGTTGTTGCAGTCGTGTCCAACTCTTCCTCACCCCATTTGAGATTTTCTTGGCAAAGATACTGGAGTGGTTTGCCACTTCCTTCTCTAGTTCATTTTACAGATGAGGAAACTGAGGCAAATAGGGTTATACAGCTCATAAATGTCTGAGGCTGGATTTGAACTCAGTTGGCACTCTATCAACCCTGCCATCTAGCTGCCCCTGTGTAAGTGTGTAAGTGTCAGCTGTCATTGTTATGATTACTCTTCCCCTCCATGCCCCAAAGACTAGTTCATACAACCTTTCTGGTTCCTTTCCCTTCAAAAAAGATGGTGTTTGCTTTTTTTTTTTTTTTTAGGAATGGTACCAATATTTGGGAGAATGGGGCTCCAGTTTCCTTTTTTTAAGGGGGGGAAGGGGGAATCAGGAGCCAAGGGAGGTATCAGAGGTGGAAGAAGCAGGTTTGGGCTCTTCATTAGGTTGCAGTTTGCTTTCACTGTTGGACACCTGTTTGGAGCTCAGAAGTCTGGGCTCTGTGATCCTCTCAGCACATCCCAGTGAGGTTCCTTAGTCTGAGGGATATAGAAGGCAATTTGCATTTGTTGAATTTTATAAAAAAGAGAAATTGGCAAATGGAAAAGCAACTGGCTTTTTAGTATTTTACTTGAAAGTATGTCTTTCCTGCTTTACCTTTGTACTTGGGAGCATGAAAATAAGTTAACCAGGGAGCGAGTACTTAAGTTTCTGGGCTTTTCAGTAATTCCACCTTCAGTTCTTTATATCTCTTGCTTAGCTCCTATGTTTGGCAAGTCATGTCTGATGGTAAAAATAGATCACAGTTCTCTAGAGCCTTCTGGTTTCCAGTGGGCCTTCCTCAACATACCTCTCTCAGTAGAGAGGCTGAGGATTACAGGGGCAGAATGTTGCATACATTGCTCGAGGAGGTGATGATATCAGTTGCTTTAGCTTAACTGGTTTTGTTATAATGAACGATTCAGTTCTGAGGATGGGGATGAGGAGGGTATATATGCAGAAATGACTGTAATGTGAAAATCAAAAGGCATCTGAGCACAAGTGATCCTACTCTAGCCTGTCTTCTCTAGCAGATTTCTCTTTTTCATCTCCACTCTCACTATTCATAGATCTCTCTCTCCCTCCCTCCTTTTCTCCCTCCACCTTCTCCTCTCCCTCTCCACCCCCCATGCTTCCTTTCTGTTTACAAATATGTCCATGTCTTCCCATCCCCCCAAATCCCCATTTGATTAATTGATCCCTAATAGCTTTCATCTTAGATCTCTCCTCCCTTTTGTGACTAAACACTTGAGAAGACTGTCTATATCTGGTGCCCCCACTTTTCCTTTCACTCTCTGAAGTCTGACCTCTGAGCTCATCATTCAACTGAAATTATTCTCTCTAGAGTTACAGATGATCTCTTAATGGGAGAATCAAATGACCTGTTTCTTCATCTTCATTCTTCTGAACCTTTTTGCAGCCTTTGACATTATCAACCGCTCTATTTCCTTAGTTTTTTTTTTTTAATTTGCTCTCGCCTGGTTTTCTTCCTTTACTATCTCCTTTTTGGATCTTCATCCAGGTCATGCCACAAAACTCTGGGTTTAGTCCAACTCTATATCCTGGACTTCTTTTCTCTCTATATCATTTCTCATGGTGACCTCACCAGCTCCTACGGATTCAATTATCATCTTTATTTAGATAATTTTCATATCTATTTATCCACTTCTCATCTCTTGCCTGACTTTGAGTCCCTCATCTGCAATTGCTCTTTGGACATCTCATACTGAATGGTCTGTATATGTCTTAAACTCAGCATATTCAAAACCCAACTCATTAGCTTTTCCCCAAAACTGTTTCCTCTTTCTAACTTTCCTATTATTGTGGAGGGAAATGCCTTCTTTCCAGTCACCCAGGCTCACAATCTAGGTATCATCCTGGATTCCTCACTCCCTTTCACACCCCATCCAATGTACTGTAAAGTTCTGTCAATTCTACTCTTGCAATATCTCTCATATACACTCTGCTCTCTCCTCTGCTACCATCGCCATCCTGATGCTAGCCCTGGACTATAGACTTCTTGCTGGTCTGATTCCCTCACATTTTTTACTACTCTTATCCATCCTTCACTCAGATGTCAAATTTGTCTTCCTAAAATACAAGAATGACCATATTACCCCTCCCCATCCCCATTGAACAAACTTCAGTGACTACCTATTGTATCAAGGATCAAATATTAAATCCCCTATTTGGCTTTTAAAGACCTACAGAACCTGACCCCTCCCTACCTTTCTAGTCTCTTACATCTTCCTTCCTTGCATATACTCTGTGATATTTCCTAGCCCATATCACTCCATCACCTCATCTCCCAACTCTAAATTTTTATTGGCTGTCTCCCATGGTTAGAACGCGTTCCCTACTCCTCTTCATTTCTGGTCTTTCTTCAGCTCCCAGATAAGATCCTACACTCTACAACAAGCCTTTCCCAATCCCCTTTAATGCTCATCTTTCCCCCTAATATTGTTCCCTATTTGTCCTCTCTATATCTTGTTTTTACACATTTGTTCACATTTTGTTTCCCCCAATAAGGTATAAGTACCTTAACTGATTTTTCTTTCTTTCTTTGCATCCCCAGTGCTTGGCACATAGGCATAAATGCTTTTTGACTTTGACATTCTACTGTGCAAAGTTGCCTTTAAGGTCTAACTGTGAAAGCAAAGTCTTTGGATATGAGAACCAAATTGTACAAAAGGATATAAAAGATGTCATGAGAAAACCTCCAAAATTGTTTGTCCTGTTGACTCATGTTTCAAAGCAAAACATATCCAACATTTGTCTATGCCTTCCCATTAGCTGATGATGCAATGAATAGAATGGCTGCAAGCTGCAGAAATTCTTTCAATATAATACACATTAAACCTTTCAGAGGTAGTGCTTTGATTTTTAATTTTACGCTCTTGGCAGGCAATCAGGGTCTTTAATAGTGTGGAGGCCAGAGGGAAAATGTTTCAAAACAGTGAGGATCTTATCATAGTGTGCAATTAATGAATAATTATTAAAACCCAGAAATAGCTGGGAGAGAAGGCAAGAGGTGGCAAGGCAATTCTCTAGTTTTAGGCCCATAATGAAATCTCCAGAGAAGGGAAATATGATATAGGGTTCTATGCAATTAAACCTCCTCCCACCCCCCCCTTCCCAGTGAAAGATCAGCGATTTGAGAAGACATACCCATCACTTAAAACAGAAGTAAAAGTCATTCACTGACATTGACACATTTATTCACTCTGATTTCAGTTCTTAAAGTTTTAATTACATGAGCAAAGGAAAAAAAACCAAAACATGTAGACCCTTTACCTCAGTTTTACATATATATATATGTATATATATATATATATATATATATATATATATATATATATATATATATATAAAATCCTTGGAATTTCAAACCATGAGTAGTATGACTAAGTAATTCAACAGATCCCTTAAGCAAAAGAAGCCTTGGTCACCACTCACAAGAAAACCTACCTCATCTTGGGATGTGTTTTCTGTGTTCTGAATAGAAACCTCATTAGTTCCCTGTTGTTTCCAGAGTCCATTGTGTCAGCTCCCTTGCTGCTTTTATCACTAGACTATGTAGTTTATAGCTGGACCTTTTCTGATTCTTCAGTAGCAAATACCACCATTTCAGAAATTGTGGTTTACTATTCAAATGGATGATGGTAAGGCCTCCTCTTCCATGATGGGATGTCTTTGGGTCAGCTGTTGCTAAAAGGGTCTAAGCTAAATATTCAGGTTGCTGACTGAAAACTGACAGAACCCATATTTATATTTATTCACTATTTTTAGATTCTTTGCCTGCTCTGGGATACCCAGCTGAGCCTGGAAAGATCATGGGGAGGGGCAGAATACCTTCAAAGAAAACATTAGCTCACTTGGCAGTTCTGTCTCAGAAAAACAATATACCAATCAAAAAGCTTGGTGGGACAGCTGGGAGGAGAATGGGCTGAATCAATGAAAAGTTGAGATGGCATTTTCCTGGCATGAAGTAACTCATTACTGAGAGACCCAGTGCAGAGCTATGTTTTCATGATTGATCTCTCAGTGGTATTTAGGAGACCCCAGAGCATTTCAGGGTCAAATGGCTCTTGATAAAAAAAATGAAGGAGGGGGTGAGTGTTTGGAGAGGAAGGTTTTTTTTTCAGTACCAGAAATTGTATAAAGGTGTCTGCGATTTTGATTTGAAACCCAGCTGGGGGGAGGCACATGTCAGCGGATAATAGATCTGTACCACTCAGGAGAGACAGCCAGTGGCTAGTGGCTGAAACACATTTGTGCTATGCCAAACACAGACAAAAGGAATGAAGATCTAAAGAAAAAGGGGCGTACAATTTCCCTTGCTTTTTTGAGGATTGCTTCTCTGCTTCTCTGGACAATTCAAGTTTGTTCTGTGAGGTATGCCCATTAGCTTTGTTCCTGACATTGTCGAGCCCAAAGCTTACCTGTATGCCTCTGACTGTGCTGTTAACAGCATCTGTGTACCCAGGGTTACTTATCCCCGACAAGCAGCATAAAACAGGATAAAAAGCAGAGAACTTCTATATCAGGATGAGAGTTTACAAGTACTGTTTTCTAATCCTTCCTCTGGTCCTATACTCTCCTTTTTTGATCCTCCCCTTCCACCCTTTTCCTCTCCTTTATTTTCCTCTTTTCTATTCTTCCTTCTCTTTCTCCTTCGTTCCTTCTTCCTATCAGGCTCTGATAAGTTCTTTTACTATCTTTCTGACTTTCTGTCCTTTGACCTCAGTTACCTAGCTTGACTTATGGTACCCCTCAATTTTTAATCTGCCTGACTTTCCTGAACTGGACTCCTTGCCTGGTCACCTTATGATATGAGACAAACTTTAGGTGGAGTTGGTCCTGGTTGGCTAGCTCTGATTCATTGCTGTCCACATATTCCCTCCTTCAAGCCTCAGGTCAGTATTTTACTCTAGGAAGTCTCCAGGATTGAACTGATTCCATTTGTATTGGTTGCACAGGTACGAAAGTGGGAACGGTTAGTGATTTGTACTGTTGTACTGTACTTACTAGTTGTATGACTCTGGGTAAGTCATTTAACTTCTGTCTATTCCAGTTTCCTCAAGTGTAAAAAGGGCATAATGATAGCACCTATTTCTCAGGGTTGTTGTGAGGATGAAATGAGAAAATCTGTGTGAAGCAATTAGCACACTGCTTGGCACATAGGCACTCAGTAAATGAATCCCTCACCTTTCACAGTGATGAAAATGAGAGAGATGGAAGACCTGGTAATTTGCTTTTATATATTTATTGACTGATCAGCTCTTCTGGCTCAGCAGCCAACTAGAAAACTCTTCCCCATTTGGTTTATTAATGAATCATATGTAGCTGGAAGCCAAGACTGCTCTCTCCTCCCCAAGCTTTAGCTTGGTCACCTGGAATTAAGAATAATGACCAAGCTCCATCTATGGCAGGAGCAAGGGCCCCATGTGTAAGGCCCATGCAATGCCCAGAGCAGCTGCTAGGACTATGCAGATGTATTTCCAGGGTAAACTCGCAAAATATAAATCACCTCTCTTCATTAAATGCAAAACCAAAGTATTTCTTTGTATTAGATATTTTATTATTAATTATTAATATTTTTATAATTAACAATTAATTATAAATAATTAATTATACATTAATTTTATATTAATATTAATTATCTACATTAATTTTTATAATTAATAATTAATTAATTATTAATATTAAATATTCTTTGTATTAGAATATCAGGAGGTAATATTTAGCAAGGCATTGATCATCACCACTCCTGGGAGCACAGACATCATAGGCACTCTTATCTGTTAGGCCTCCCTACAAACAAGTTTCCTTAGACTAATTCCTCTTCCCACCCACTCAAGCTGCTTCTCTCTCAGAGCCCTGGGTCACTTTCACTCCCTGCTCTGCCTCTCACACTCTGCCCTGTCTCTCTCCCCAACATTCTATTTCAGTGAAAATTCCACTGGGCAAGCTCCTCCCACTCTTGCCCCCCTGTATCACAGCCCCAGATCTCAAAGCAGGTCACACAGGCCTATTAATGGGGGGAGGGGAAAGATCTCCCTGTCTCACTAACATTACACCATTACAACAGGATCAGAGAACTAGAGCTAGAAGAGACCTCAAAAGTTCCATCACCTCATTTTCCAGGAACCTGAAGCAAATGGGAGATTAAGGGACTACTGGAGGTCACACAGGCCATAAGTGGGACTGTTTAGTCTGTCTCCTCAGGGATGGGTGGTGGTTATTGACTTGGATAAATTCTCTTATTGAAATGAGTAGTAAAGGGGCATGGCAGGAGCCTTTAAGTGTCTGATGGTGTGGTGTAGTTGTAATCAGGGCTTACATAGGTAAGAGATGGCAACTTCATTGAAAACCTGTATGCTGGATTATGAACGCAAGTAAATGCTAGATTGAGAAGTTTGAGTTGAATTTTACAGGTAAAATGGAAACCACTGTAAAATCTTGGATAGAGAGTGACACAATGAAATACATACATATACACATATATATGCATATATGTGTGTGTATATATACACATACACACACATCATGGGTTTTTTTTGTATGTGTGTGTATGATAAAAGGCACTAAATCTGGATCAAGAACACATAGGTTCAAGGCTTCATTTACTGTTTATGTGACTACGAGCAAGTAGTCACTCCCTATAGACCTGAGAGTATTCATCTGTAAATGGGAGGGGCCAATAACTTGCTTTTGTATATCCCTCCATCAGCTCTTTGGGCTCAGTAATTGCGGGAATAGACACGCACTTGGATATATTTCTTTATTCACTGGAGGCATAGATACGTACTTGGATTGATTCCTTTATTCAAATATATAGCAAATGGACATAAGAGAGATCTTGTAATGCTTGGCAGTTATGATGTAGATATTGTCAAGGCTTGTGTAACTAAAATGACTTCACTGAAAACACTTTATGCTTTTTCATATTTAAAAATATTTTCCATCTACTGATATTCATACTTATATGAAGCTGTATCTCTGGAAGAGCAATTTTATCTAAATTGCATGCATTTTGCATTAGATCAGGGATTTAGAGCTAGAAGGAACCTTAGAACTCATCTAGTCCAACCCTCTTATTTTACAGATAAGGAAACTGAGGCTCAGGGAGGTGAAATATTTTCCATAGGGTCAAATAGATATCAAACAACAGACCTGGGATTCCAAGCTAGATTTTCCTGACTCCGGATCTATGACTCATTCCAATGTACCATGTATGCTTCTCCAGACTACTTGACAAGTACTTCCATTATTTGTGGGGAAACATGTTCTGAAGAACTGATCAAGATTTCTATGGAAACTAAAAGTGAGTGTTGAACATTTCTTGGAAATACAGTGATCCCTCATAACCTTGTTAAAGATAGAAGAGAACTGTGCAAGATGTTCATATAGTCTTAACATTTTACAAATTACCCCCTGGTGCTTTCTAAGCTAAGTCTGAAGGAGGGAGCAGATATGACCAGCACCTTAAATAAATCCTCTTCCTTATCTGGGACAAAGAAAGACCACGATGAACTCCTAATTAATGAAACCATTACTTATCACTTATCTATTGCTTATTAAATATGAAGCACACTTCTAGACCCACTGAGGGATACAGAAGGAATATAAGGCATGTTCTTTTTTTCAGACTCAAGGAATTTTTAATCTATTTGTGATGAAAAGACTGGGTGTTTTTGGAGGGGGGAAGGCAGGGCAATTGGGATTGAGTGACTTGCCCAAGGTCACATGTCTGGCAAGTGTTATGGCTGGATTTGAACTCTGATTCCAGAGCTGGTGCTCTATTCACTGGACTACTTAGCCGCCCCAAGACTGGGTGTTTTATGGACTACACATTCAATATTATATATAAATGATATATAAATCCAAATTCAAGAAGACTGAATCCAATATAAATAATAAAAATATAAAATAATAGTGAGATATGACCACCTAAATAGCTAATGTGATTTTGGGTTGCATTATGAGAAACCACGTGCTCAAAATTAGGGAGGTGAGCCACCCCCTGTACTTGATCTTGATCAGATCACATATTGGTCTGGAGAACCATTGTCTTCAGTTTTGGGAATTGCATTTTTCAAAGGAAATTTTAATAAGCTGCAGAGTACCCAGAGAAGAATGACCAAGATTATGAAGGGTCTTTAGAACATACCACATGAAAAGCACTGAGGAATACAAGTTACAGGGAAAAACAGTTATTTTCAAGTATTTGGAAGATTAGATTTGTTCGCTTTGGCCACAAAGAGAACAAAAGCAATATGTAGAAATCACAGAAAAGCACACTGAGTTTAAGAAGAAAACTTTCAAACAACCATAGCTCTTCAAAAGTAGAATAGGCTAGGGCAGCTTGGTGGTGCAGTCCTGGAGTCAGGAGGACCTGAGTTCAAATCCAGCCTCAGACACTTAACACTTACTAGCTGTGTGACCTTGGGCAAGTCATTTAACCCCAACTGCCCTGCCTTCCCCCCTCCAAAAAAGTAGAATAGGCTACTTTAGGAGGAGGTGAGCTCCCCCTCATTGGACGTTTTCAGACAAAGGGTGGATGAGCATTTGGCAGGTGTACTGAAGATAGGATTCTGGTTCAGCTAAAGTTTGGTCTAATTTGCTTCAGAGGTCTGCTCCAACTGAGTGATTCTGCATGGTTCAGATGGAACAATTATAAAACAAAGAAAAGGGATGAATCATGGGATATGTTTTCTGCGTGGTTGTATGTAAGTGTAAGTGATTATTAGAAACAGGATCTTTAAAGCTGAAAGACTTAATATGCCTCAAGTAATTCAAGAGCAAAGTCACAAGATGGGTTAGAACTTTCAACAGGCCTTGAAGGTGATGCAGGATTTTCAATAACGAGGAACAAGCAAGAGAAGATGGAATAGACAAAGGTGTGAAGGAACATGGTATCTGTAAGGAGGAATGAGAAAAGGCAGATTTGTGTTAGTGTGTAGTGAAGAGATGAAGTTGGAATGAAAGGAAGATTATAGCTGCATTACGAAGGGCTTTTAAATGCTAGATTAAGAAGTTTGAATTTCATTTTGCAGATAAGAATGAAGCCACTCAATTCTAGAAAAAAGAGTCACAATGAAAAATGGTGTTTTGTATATCTCAATCAATTAATAGCATTTATTAAGTGCCTATTCCATGCCAGACACTGTGCCAACTACTTTCTCTCTGTCTCTCTGTCTCTGTCTCTCTGTCTCTCTGTGTTTGTCATCAGCAAAATAAGTAACAATGATAACTTTACATGTGTATAATGGAAAGGATGGTAAATTTGGGGCCAGAGAACATGGGTTTAAATCTTGATTCTTATATTTATGCCCTGGGTTACCTTAGATAAGTCATTTCCTCTTTCTAAGTTTGTTCACCTGGAACATGGGTACCAGGGAGGAGAAAAGAGATGGAGGGACCAGTAATTTGCTTTTGTATTTTCACTGAGCCATCAGGTTTCCTCATTCAGGTATTGAGGGAAAGGACATATACTTGGATAAATTCTCTTTTTCGAATGCCTAGTAAAGGGACATAACAGGAATCTTTTAGTGTTTGAAGGTAATGACAACTTCACTGACTAAATTATCTCTAAATTTCCTTCAAGTTCCAAATCTATGAACATGTAATGATTAATCTGGTAGCTCTGTGCAGTACATTTCAAACCATGGAGAGACTTGATGTTGATGTATCAGCCAGAAGGCTAAGCTGGTACTACAGATATAAAGTAATGAGGGTCTAGTACGGGGTTATAGAAGTGAGAATGCAGAGGAGGGAACAATGTTATATATTTCAAAGGAAGAATAGATAAGACTTGGTGATGGATTGGATATAGGACATAAAGGAGAAGGATGAATCTAATTTTCTCAACCTTGGGACTAGGAGGAAAAAATAAGAAGACATTGAGGGGTTGAGAGAAATAGGGAGTCAATTTGGTGTTGGCAGGAAGTAATGTGTTGTTGAATTGTTTGCAGTTGTGGCTGACTCTTTATGAGCCCATTTGGGATTTTCTTGGCAAAGATAATAGAATGATTGTGATTTCCTTTTCCAGCTCATTTTACAGATGGGGAAACTGAGGTAAACAGGGCTAACTGATCCTGTGCCCAGGATCACACAGTTAGTGTCTGAGGCTGAACTTTAACTCAGAGGAGTCATCCTGACTCCAGACCTGGAGATCTATTCATTGTACCACCTAGCTGCCCCAGGAGTGATGTGAAATCTTGCATTTTATCAACTCACTACTTGCATCAGGCCAAACCCCTGCTTGACAGATATGTCCTTTGATGTGATTTAAAAAAATATAAGCCTCAGAGGTACACACAGATATGTGAAAATTTTGACATTGACACTCACACCGCATGCACTGAATTGTCCCCTCTTGATTATTGCTGAAGAAGGCAGAAAAGTCTTGTATTCATGACCTTGGTCTCGATGCAATTACCTGGGTTCTTCAACACAGTAATACATCATCACAATCAGAATAGGAAGCCTCAATCTTGGAAGCTTGAGGAGCCCAACCTCCATCTTCTTTGCAGATCATCAATTTGCTTGTCACTTACGGTCATAGAATCATCTAGGGGCACTGAAAAGTTAAAAGATTTCCCCATGAGCACACAGATAGCACATATCAGAGATGGTGCTTGAGCCTAAGGCCTAAGCTGAATCTAAGGTCAGCCCCAATGTCCATCCATGGCATGCCATGACAATTCTCAGTATAGAATTTGTATGTTTTCTTCTGATTAACACATGCCTTATGTGTACTTTGATATAGGTCTCTTGGGGGCTAAGAAGCTGAGAAAAGGAGTTTGGAGTTCTCTGCTTTCATGATTCCTTCAGGCCTAGATTCCTGCCTCACAGCTCTACCTTGCTAAAGTGTATTATTTGCTCCTCCATTTCAAACACAAGTCTGAATTTTTCCACATAGCTTGGGTGGCTCATCAGATGCCCCCAATACATGTTAATGAGAGTCAATCTGGCACTATCAAGGGAGCATTTGACTTGGATTCAGGAAGACTTAGTTCAAATCCTGCCTCACATACTTTTATCTGTGTGACTCTGGGCAAGCCACTTACCTTATCTGGTCTCAGATCCTCATCTGTAAAATGGGGGTGGGGATGGACATGATGACCACTGTTTCCCTTCTAATTCTTAAATATATGATCTTGTCCCATGGAGATTTTTTTCTTCCTGACTTCAATGAGAGACACTACCAAATTCATTAGGCCTGTCTCACCTAGCTTTTATATTAATCCATCACAAACTTCTAGCCATGCCTGGCAGCCTGAAATTTAGGGCCAACTGAGCAGGTTGAGAATAACTCAGGCAAAGGACTTTCTCCACATCAAATCCCACTGGGGGCAGTCTATCCCTTGATTTATTCTTTATTTCCAGATACTTGACTAAATATAAACCATAAAGAGAAGCCCTCTGACTATAGCTGGGGAGTAGGATGGGTCAGAACTAGAGCTCCATTTGTATATTTCAATAGAGTTCAATTAAACTTTTCTAAGCACAGTTCCTGGTCTGACACAAACAATTGTCTCTCAGGAAATTCTCTGGAAAGCTGCTGAAGTCTCTAAAGCTCAGACTTTCTAATTACTTAGGCAGGGATATTGCCCAATAATTCATTGCTTCCTTCCAGAATTGATATAAAGATCACTTTATCTAGGAGGTCATCCCTGATAAACCTCTCCTGTCCTAAGTCATCACTGGTTCTCTAGACCTCATCACTCAAGGACTCAGAAGTACTGTAGAAAACTGGATTCCAGGCATGTGTCCATGTCATTTCCAGAAAATTCCATTTTATCTCTTTAATAGTCTGGTTAATCCCTTTCTCAGTGTAGGGTATGAGTTTTGCCCAGGTACATTATAAGTTTCTGTCTGGATGTGAATTGAAGGGAGGCATAAATAGATATCTCTAGTGTCTTCTCTAAGAAACCTTTATTCCTCTGCTAGGAGGTGAGTCAGAGAGTGGGCCACCCTGCTTTTCCCAGAGAGCCTCCGTTACAGCCTCAAGTACAGAACCCTGAATAGTCCTTCTCTTCCAGTGAGAAGATTCTTATATAAAATAGGCTTGTCTCTGGGTTACATCAGAATAACGTTAGTTGCCAACTCATAATTGAAGGAAATGATAAATTTCAATAAGAGATTAATGAAAATGAAGATGCAGTTCTTCTCCATTCATGCACATGGCCTTACTGAAAATCCATCCATGGATCTCTGGTTAAGATTCCTTTCCCTAGACTTTTTTTTTACAACATGTCTCATCTCCCAAAAGTACTTAGCTTAGTGCAATGCCTACTGTAGGGAATAGTGAATGCTTACTGAATTAGATAGCATTCTCTTTGAAAATGCCATCATTGTTACCAACCAATATTCATCAGTCACCTTCCTGGCCTTGCTGGCATCCCAACCAACAATTCAGGCAGAAGCTTGCATAAATCTTACTTTTAAAAGTCAAAACCTCAAGTTACCCACAATGTGAAGATGGTTTGAATTTGTCTTTTCCTTGAAACTCCTTCTATTGGCCTTCTGGCTTTCATCTTACTGTCTTATCTAGAATTATAGATCTCTACCATGACTTTCCTAAATCACTATCCTAAGCTCCAGAGGCTCCAGAATAGTTGGGCTAGATAATTTTCTTGCATTGAGAAGGAAGACCACATCATTCCAGTCCTCTGTCACCTCCACTGACTTTCTTTCCTTCCCCAGAATAAAATTCTCTTTCTTTTCATTTAGGAAACTCACCCTAGACTTATGTATTTCTCACCTTCCAGGCACCTGCTTCTTTGGTTTCCCTCGTTGAGATCACTCCTTCCAGAACTGAGTGGTACATTTTCGAGTTGTCAAGCCCCATTCTTTTAATCATGTCTGAAGCAACCTGGTGAAAACTCTCCCTGGTTTGGGAAATACTTCTGTTTTTCATGATCCATCATGAGTAACAGTGATAACTTTACATGGCATGTTTTGAAAACAGCAGTGTGAAAACGGATGGCAATTATGTGAGCACATCCCTGTGGCCTGTGTTCTCTGCTGGGCATGTAACTCTTTTTTCTTTCCTTAAGGCTCACCTTGAAAACCTTTTCTTCTTTGTCTTCGACTTTATATAAATTCTCAGACTTACCAGTTTTTGTTAACTTTTTCAACTAAAGAAAACCACACACTTGTCCTGTTGAGACCTGGTAGTTGGTGCAGTTGGCTCCCAGTGGAGGAGGTATCACGTTTATGATGTTGTGGTATGGTAATACCAGCTGTCTTGAAAATCACATAATGGAATCAATGAGCCAGTGAGACCAAGTATATGGTAAGATTGTAGTCCCTGAAATTCAAGTACTTGTAAAAATGTTGGTAAATCACTAGCCATAGCAACTCTTTCTCACCTCCTCCTACCCCCTAGAAATAAGTAAATAAAACAGTATTGCTTCTAGCTTGCAACTCCAATGTAGTCATTCCTGGGGGGGGGGGGGGAAGTGAGCAATCAGACCCTCCCTCTCTTTTTTTTGGAGGGGGGAAGGCAGGGCAATTGGGGTTAAGTGACTTGCCTAAGGTCACACAGCTAGTAAGTGTTAAGGGTCTGAGGCTGGATTTGAACTCAGATTCTCCTAACTCCAGGGCCAGTGCTATATTCACTGTGCCCCATCTAGCTACCCCCAAAGACCCTCTCTTTAACAAAAATTCTGCTTGTTAGAACTTTACCTCAAAGGTCCCCTTTTACCTTGTAGAGTTTCTCAAAGTTCTGATCCACAGCCTTTAAACAGGGTGCCTTGAGGATGAGTAGAATAGGTAGCCATGGCATGATTAAGGGATACAAACATGTGCCTTTGACCAAACTTATTTTCCTGATACCTTGACATACAACTCCATTGCATTGGGTTAAGGAAGGCACTACTCTGTTAGGATGCAAATATAAGTACTCCTGGGAGGAATAGCAGAGTGAGACATTGTAAGTCATTAATATTTTAGTATACAGTGGTTGGTGAGAAGTCACTGATAATCAAATTAAAACAGGTTTTGATAGGAGAGAGATAAATCCAGGGTATCAGAGAGTGCTTAGGGAGAACATAGGGGTAGATTGTCATAGTAATGAGCTCTGGTTATCTGTAGGACAACACGGGGAACCAGACATCTTGAGGAGAAAGTGAAAGAAGGATTCTCATCATCAGTTAAGTCATGCAGTGGATAGTGTGCTAGGCAAAAAGTCTGAAAGACCTGACTTCAAATCTTGTTTCATACACTTACAGAGTTATGTGACCCTAGACAACTCAACCTCTCAACCTTTCATTGGTAAAATGGGGATAATAATAGTATATACCTCACAGGGTGTTACAGCAAGCACCCCAGCATCCCCAGGGTGGTTGCCAACACAGGTTCCTATATCTGCTTTTCTAAAGGAAAGCAACTCAAAATGGGTTAACAATCTTGCTTTAATCAATCAAACATATCATTTACCTAGTTCAGGGGGAAAAGTCAGCACCCTGAACTTCAGAGTATACAGAGGTTACAAGCAGAAGTTACAAGACAGAGGAACATTTCAAGCAGACAGGCCTCCAACTGTCCAACCATTACATCCATGCCTAGTCAGTTACCATAAAGGGAAGCATCAACATCTGGGTTTTCAAAGCCAGGGGGCTCTGAACGGCTTCCCAGAGTCTCATCTGGTCAAATCACACAGCACTTCTCAAAGTGAGCCCCAAAATAAAGCCTTCCATCAGGGCTTATATAGACTTCTCCTGGCTCAGAGAATGTAACAACCCTCTTGACCCACAGCCCAATCACAAAGTATCTCCTGAAAAACAAACCACTGCACAGGCTCCAGGTACACTTAAGCCTATCAAAGGGCCTAGGGGCAGGGAAGATCTTACACAATACAGTCTTAGAAAGATGGCAACAACATAAATTTACATTCCCATTACATAGGGCTATTGTGAAAATGAAATGAAATAATATTTGTTAAGTACTTTGCAAAGCTTAAAGCAGTAGGTACATTCTGGCTTTTACTATTTCTACCACTGCAACTGCTATTTATTATTCACAGTGAGGGATGAAAGCACTGTGGACATGAAGGGACCTCATGTTTCACAATTTGATTGAGACCTTCTAAGCTGGGAGGAAGAAGAAAAAACAGTGTCATATTGAGATTTAGCATCAAGGGAGGTGGGTAAGAAATTGTATTGCATCCTGATAATTTGTAACTTTACATGAGTTCCAAGAAAAAAGGGCAATCCTTTCTCTGCCTCATCCATTCCTGTGCCTGAAATTCTTACCTCATGGCTCCCTCCCTTTTTTTCCCATCTATGCTATCCCACCGTTCAGTGAACAAACAATAGGGAGAGTAGTTGATGACTAGAGTTGCTTTTGTTTGTCATTGCTATATAAGTTAGTGAAAAGATGTGTTTTAAAAAAAGGTCCCCTTATCTTATTAAGCAAAAGCTTCCAAAGTACGTCTCTCCTTGGTTTCCCATCAAAACAAAAGAGTATGGCAAAATGGAAGCTGAATCTGGATAGGTCCTAAAGCTATGCTGAAATGCTTCCACAGTATGTTTGGGGAGGTTTACTTCCCCACCCCAAACTTGAATACAACCAAGAGCCATGGCTGGTTCCCAGCTAAGAGGACCACATATCTCCCTATGATGACAAGGTGATCTTTACATGGAAGAAAAAAATCTCCTAAATTGAACAAATCAGTAGAATGTTAGATATCATCTATTCCAATCCTCTCATTTTGCTTATAAAGGATTAGTACTCAGAAAGGAAGCAACTTGGCCAGCTAGCCAGCAGAACTATTGACCAGAATTGACTTCTTGCCTCCCACTCTAGAGATATGGAATACTATCCAGTTACCTCTGGACCTATGATGCAACACCTTAGCTCAGGTTACCAAATTAACTGTCTGACATTATGTTTCCCAGCCTCAGCTTTATTGTTGAAGCTCATTGAACCTCATAATTTCAGGCTTAGATCAATTTGCTAGATTTTCATTTAGTTTTCAAGTTGCTCATTCTCTATTTCATTCAGACTAGTCATTTAAAAGACTGTATTATAATTTAGAGACGTTACTTTAGGAGCATTACAATGCATTAAAGTACGCCTTGCCATGAATTGTCACTTTGGATTATTGCAGGGAAATTAGGGCTTTCTTGATCATAAATGTGACAATAGATTGAGAACACAACTTCTATTATGACTAGCAGGGGGACAGGAAACAAAATGTTAAGTATACAACTACCTTCCTGTGTGGGTGAGAGTTGCTGAGCAGACCCTATTTGTGCCTGGTGAAGAAATGACCTGTGGAAAGTTTGGAGATGAAGAACCCCACTCCCTACTCTGATCTTGTGTTCACTCACTAGCAGTAATATTATGGGGGGATGGGGAGGACATTGAGTAAAGAGTGCACCAGGGAGAGGCTGGCAGTGCCTATATTTGGGCTAATAATTTTCATTCTATAGCCTCTTGTACCATCCTCTTGTTGCCCTCTGCACTCCCAAGGCCATAATAACAATTCCTAAATTACTTTCAGAAAGAATGTTAAGCTAAAGGGTAACTCTAGAAGCCACAAGGAAGCATGGGGAGTCTCCTCTATTCAATCCAAGAATTGAAGAATAGAATCAGGGAGGTAGATGGTGCTTCATCCCCCACCCCTAAACTCCCTTGTGGCTACAGACAGAATATTTTTATGCTGGTGGGGTCATATTCTGTGTTGAAAAATAAATTAGGGTATCTCTGGACCTTTTCCTACCATCTCTCCAATCAGACTGCTATTGCAAGAGAATGAGAAATCCCCCATACCAAATCAGGCTACTGGGCAATGCCAGGGTGGTGGTGGCTCTAATTGGCTCTAAGCTGCTCAGTAAGAATCCTGTACTAATGGCCTCTTGTGTTATACTCCTGATACAATGGAAGTTCCATGGAGAGAATGCAGCAAGGAACTCAGACTCACACCTAAAAACAGAAACATCAGCTCATTTAAGTGGTGACTGTGATTTGTTTCCTGTTGCTTTGTTTCTTACCATATAATTTTCCACTTTGGAGGAGAAATAGATGGGGTGGGGGTTGGGAGGATGGCAGTTTTGTAGTGTAAGTTCTATATCAGAGCACATTCTAATCTAGTGTTTGAGGATAACCTGAAATCATTGGTGAAATTTTGGAAGGGCCTTCAGATGTCATCTAGTCCCCTCCCCATTAACTGTCTATCATAACTAACATTTATGTAGCATTTACTAAATTCCAGGCCCTGTGCTAAGCCCTTTGAAATTATTATTTCATTTGATTCTTACAACCATTCTGGGAGGTAGGTTTATTTATTTATCATTTTCCCCATTTTACAGGTGAAGAAACTGAGGCAAACAGAGGTTAAGTTATTTACCCAGGGTTATACAACTGTAAGTGTATGAGGTCAAATTTAAATTTAGGTCTTCCTTTGTCCAGGCCCAACACTGTATCACCTAGATGCCTATTAACAGATCTAGAAATCTTAAGTTAGTCTATTAATTTGCAGGCATTAAGCGTATATTATGTGCCAAGCATTGTGCTAAGTGTGGGGAATA
Organism: Gymnobelideus leadbeateri; assembly: GCA_011680675.1. NCBI lineage: Eukaryota > Metazoa > Chordata > Mammalia > Diprotodontia > Petauridae > Gymnobelideus > Gymnobelideus leadbeateri. Next base: position 12,313 of record WOXC01008869.1, on the reverse strand, counting down.
CAAAGAGGAAGCAAAAATAGTTCCTGATCTCAGGGAACTTTCATGCTAATGGGGGAGACAACATATGTAATTCAAAACATACAAGAAAGATAGAAGGGATGGCACTAGTAGTTGGGGGAACCAGAAAAAGGCTCCTGGGGACAAGGGGTACTTGGGCTGGATCTTAAAGGAAGCCAAGAATCCTAAAAGTCCATAGTGGGAAGAAGAACATTCAAGGCATTAGGAAGAGCCAGAGCAAAGGCACAGAAATGGGAGATATCAAATACAAGCCCAACATGGTTGGAATGTAGAGTGTGCGTAGAGAGGCAGAACATGCAAAAATTGGAAAAGTAAGAGAGGTTCAGGATGTAAAGAGCTTTAGATACTAAACAAATGACTTTATATTTGATTATGGAAGTTACTTGGAACCATGAGAGTTTATTCAGTGGGAGAATAGAATCAGGAATTATATAGTCAGATCTATGATTTAGGAAAATCACTGGCAGCTGAATGGATATTGTATTGGAATGGGGAGAGACTTTAGGCAGGGCTATTGATAATAAGACTATTATAATAGTCCAGTGGAGTGGTGATGAGAGCTGAACTAGGGTGGTTGCTATAATTCTTTCAATGGGGAGGTATAGATGATGTGGAAAGAAGTGTGAGATGTTGTAGAGAAAATAATGACAAGATTTGGCAACTGATTGGGTGTGTGGGGTGAGGAATTGAGGCTGACAGTGAGGTTGTGAATGAACTTGGTGAATAGGAAGGTTTATGGGGAAAGACAACAAATTCTGTTTTGGACATTTTGAGTTTGAGATGTCTATGAGACATCCAGCTCAGTATTGCCAAGAGGCAATTAGTGATGTGGGACTGGAACTCAGTAGAGAGACTACAGATGAATAAAAAGACCTGGAAATCATCCAAATAAAGATGATCATTGAATCCATGGGAGATAATGAGATTACCATTTGATAAAGTATACAGAGAAAAGAGAAAACTCAAAAGTGAGCCTTGGAGGTACTCAGTTAACAAATAACACAGTCGTATATACAGCAGAAGAAACTGCAAAGTAGTAGCCAGATAGGTAAAAGAACCAAAAAAGAGCAGAGACTCAATAGTACAGGAGTGAGGAGTGAGGAGTGAGGAAGGAAAGACCATCAGCTATGTCAAGTACTACAGAAAGGTCAAGAAGGAGAGAAATAAGGAGATGATGTTAAATTTGACAAGAGATCACCAGTCATCTTGGGCAGATTCTTTTCAGGTGAGTGATGAAATTAGAAGTCAGATTGTAGATGGTTTAGAAGAGAGTTAGAGAAGAGAAAGTGGAGGCATATAGTGTAGATGGGTTTTTCAAGGATTTTGCCTGAGAAAAAGGAGGAAAGATATAGGATTATACCTGGGTATGGTCAGATTGAGTGAGGCTTTTTAAAGGTGGAGGAAACTTGGGTATGCACATAAGCAGCAGAGAAGGAGCCAGTAGAAACAGAATATGAGAGAGAAAGGGAGACAGAGAGACAGAGAAAGAGAGAGACAGAGAGAGAAAGAGAGGGAAAGAGAAAGAGAGAGAGAGACAGAGAGAGAGAGAGGGAGAGAGAGAGAGAGAGAGAGAGAGAGAGAGAGAGAGAGAGAGAGAGAGAGAGAACAAGAGCATAGGGATAAGTGCTAGAGAAGATAGGAAGGGATGAGACCAAGTATACATATGGAGGTGTTTGCCTGGGCAAACAGTATTTTCATCTCATTTATCAGAAGCTGACTGGAATGAAGGAGAAACTAATGGGGGATAATGTTACAGGAATATGAGATGATGATGAGAAGATGGAGGTCTGGAAAATGGCCTTAGTTTTTAAAATGAAGTATAGAGTAAGGTCCTCAGCAGAGGAGTGTTGTGGGAGGGTTGAGGAGTGAAGAAAAGGTTTGCAACAGTTGTCTTATGTGTGATAATGAATCAGTTAAGGAGGATTCCCTGGGTAACCTGAGATTCACTAATGTAAACTTACAGTGAATTCAATCAACACAGTTTTGTGATTTACTCTAGTTCCTTTCCATAGCACTTGGTTAGGAGTGAAGGAGGCAGCCAGTGAAATAATCCAGACTTAGGATTTGGCAAGGGATGATCAGTGATAGATAAGGGAACAAGGGTTCATGATTAGAGGATGGTGTAGAATTGAATGAGTTCATCAAGTCATCAAGACTGGGAAGGTAAGAGAGTATCACCAGAGAGGGGGTGAAGGCCTAGGATAGTAATGAGGGATGGAGGTTTGGAAGCCATGGTAAGGATGAAAAATACTGATTTAGGAGGAGTGAGACATAGGAAGATATGGAAGATAAAAGATTATGATGAGATAAAGAAAATTCAGAGATCTTCAACAAGGAAATAGAAAAGTTATAGGTGATAGTAAGTCAAGGCCATGACTATCTCTATGTGTAGCTGAGATAGAATGGTGGAATAGATCTTGGGAGTTGAGTGTATGGAGTAATGGAGGGAATTAAGAGTATTTGAGGGATTATCAATATGTATATTGAAGTCTCCTACAATGAGGGAAGGAGCTGGGGTAGAGAAAGATTGTGGGGGACAGCTAGTGGATAGAGCACTGGTCCTACAGCCAGGAGGACCTGAGTTCAAATTTGGCCTCAGACACTTGACACTTACTAGGTGTGTGACCCTGAGCAAGACACTTAACTGCAATTGCCTCACCCCGACCCCCAAATGTGAGCTGAGCACTGGACTTAAGAAGAGAAGAGAAAATATCTTGGAGATCAGTAGATAGCAACCATCAAGATTTAAGCTGGATGATAAATTTGGATGAACCTCAAAGAAGTAAAGGTTGATAAGTGATGATGGTAATGGGAGAGTTTGTAAGTGGCAATGGAGACCAAGGAGGGTTCTGAGGAAGGTAGGTGGCGAGATGAAGTGCTGAGTCTGAAGTAAGGAAGACTTGAGTTCAAATGTGGCCTCAAGGTATTTTCTGATTGTGATCCAGAGCAAGTCACTTAACTGCTGTCTGCCTCAGTTTCTTCATCTGTAAAATGAGGATAATAATAGTATCCACCTCCCAGGGTTGGTTATGACATTCAAATGAAATAACACATGAAAAGCATTTAGCACAATGTCTGGCACACTGTAGTCAGTTAATAAATGCTTGTTCCCTTACCTTTTCCCCTGATTCTACCACAAAAACAAAAGAGTTGGGGGTCTGAGTGAAAGTGCAAGTGCAAAGAATACTAGGATAGATGGTGATAGAAGAAGTGTAACCAGGAGGGAACCATTCTCAGTGAATTCCAAAAGCTGGAAAGTATCGAAGAAAGACAGTTTGGATAAAAGCAATACTTGTAAAGCGATTGTGTTAATTATGGAAAAGGCATTCCAGAGAACACAGTGAAAGGTGGGGTCAGATCTAGACGGGGACATCAATAGATAGAGCTGAAGGGAATGAAAAGAAGAGAGAAAACAGCTGGGCTTTAGGAAGTAAGGATTGTTTTTCCATAGCTGGAGTTTTAGTCTCACATGGAATGGGAGGGGAAGGGAATATTGCCTACCTTTGGGGAACAAGTCCAGGTAGAGTAACAGAAAGCTGTTAGTAACAAGATGTTAGGCAGGTGATAAAGAAGCTTCAAAGTTGATTTTGTGTAAACTCTCAACTATCTAACTTGTGTTGCTCTGAAGTGGGGCAAACTTGGTGATGTTACGACTCTAGCCTCATTTTCCAGTTGGGAAGTCTATTGAGGAGGCAGTCCTCCTGTTTCACTTCTGAAGTCAGAAGTATAGTGAAGAGGTTCGAGAAGGTTGCTTAGTCTGGCATGAAGTCCAGCACTGATCGCCTAAGTCCAGAGCAGAACCTGGACTGTGTGTGGCAAGGAGATGATTTAGCTTAACCTGAAAGCTCCAAGTAGGGGGTCAAAGGCTTATCTAGAGCGACTTACTCAAGATCACATGGGAAGCATAGTCAAAATGTGGACTCTGACGGGAAATCAAGCACTCTTTCTGATATATCATTTTGCCTTCTAAGGGAACCAGTGAAAATAATGTGTCACCTTTGACTGGAAGAATCTCCATCGATAGAAAGTTAGGAGCTAGCAAAGAATTTAGCAAAGAAATCTGCCCATTTGGGAGCAGCAACTGAAGCATTGGGTGGAGATGGCTAAAGAAGATAGGAAAATCTCATTTAAAATCTTTTAAGTGTGGAAATAGACCAGGAGCATGCTTGGTACTTGTCTAATCAGCACCAAATAGAGCGTTTCAAGAAACATAAGCAATACCCATTCCCATCACCAGCATTCAATCAGTGAGTCAATGAGTGTTTTACTATTCTCTATGGGCCATGGACAATCAAACGTCCTAAACAGAGGCTTAGCCTCATTTATTTGATCAGTTTCCTTATAATTCCTCTTATACCATCTCTTTCTTTGTAAGATGGAATTAGATCTTCTCTGGAAATGAATTTTATTTTCTCCCACACAGCTTGTAATATTTGGGAACATATATAAAAACAAGAACTTTTCTGATAGCTGGAGGAGAAAAATTCCCTCCCGTCCCATATTCCAACACTCTTGTCCAAAGCAGCCCAAGTATCTGAATGGAAGTCCAGGAAAGCATTTGATTAATACCTTAGAAATCAGGATTTAAAGAAGCCAAGAATAATGAAAGCACAGAATGAGACCATTGTAAGATGATTTTAGAAAGGGGAAAGTGAGTGCCAAAACCTTCTAGAGGGAGGAAAGGAGAACAGTTGTACTCCTGGATATTCACATTTTTGCTTTGAGCCATTTGTAGATAAAAATGAGATGTTTATGTATCCTGGCTTGGAATAGGAGGGAAGAGATTGCCATCTTCCAGGAAAAAAATTCAAGGAACTCTCTCCCTGCAAAGCAATGACTCAAACCAACCTTTCCCAGCCTATCAAGACTAGAGATAACAGATTTGCCAGAGGCTACAGATTCTCTATCACAGACAGCCAGTTCCTATCTTTTCCTCCTCAGAAAACTACCAAGAGGAGAAGGTTCAAAGGAGGTTTTTCAAAGGCAATTCAGCTTAATAGCATTGGAGAAGATAGGTCAGACTGATGGATGTCAGTGGTGGTTTGAAAGAACTAACAGCAAAAGAGGGGCTGGGATGCAGGAACTAGGGTGAATATGGAGGTACTTCAAATTAGGGCAAACACTAAATAAAAATAATTGGTTGCACTTCATTTTATACAATTGAATCATTATATCAAACCTTGCAGTCTCTTTTTCCACCCTATTGAATATAATTATTATTGTTTTTACATAGCTAATAATTTTTTTAAAGCCAGTGCAATCTTAAGTTGCATCAACTGAGGCAGAGTATTTGATATAGGCAGTGGGTAGTCCTTTGTTAGTCTTCTCTATCAAAACATACTGGGACACATGTGCTCCGTTCTGGTCCCTCCATTTTGACAAAGCTATTTGCACATGAGAGTGGGGTCAAATGAGGGTGACAAGGATGGAGAGAACATTGAACACCATGCCAGGAAATGTTCCATTTAAAAATTTGGCCATACCTTAAATACTAGCATCACCTATTATTTTCAGTTTCATCTGGAAAAGAGAAGATGGGTGGGGGGAGGGAGATAATCATTGTTTTGTGGATTTGAAAAGCTGTCAGGTAAAAGAAGAATTAGAATTACCCTCCTTAGTTCCTGAGATTAGTGGGTAAAATATGAAGAAAGGTAGACAGTATGGTACAATGGGAAAGGCCCTGGATCTGGATGTAAAGGACATGTGTTCAAATCCTTCTTCTAATACTTACTATTTGTATGATGTCTTGGGCAAGTCAGTTAAACTCCTAGAGACCATTACTTCATCTGTAAAATGAAGGGATTGAATTAGATGGTCTCTCCCATCTCAAGATCTAGGCTTCTGTGACCCTATAAACTATGTGTCCAACAGGGAGGTGGGCTGCCTGGGTAAGGGATCCCCATCCCTTACTTCTTTGGGCCTCCTCATCCATAAAATGAGCATGTTGACCTTGATGGCCTTTGAGGTCCCTTCTATGAGGATTTTGATCCTGTGGACTAACAAGATGTCAGATCATATGGGATCATATAGAAGATATGGCCCCCTCCAACCCTAAGTTTCTGTGAAATGTTTAAATTTTTTTTTTGCTTTTTTTGGAGGGCAATTGGGGTTAAGTAACCTGCCCAAGGTCACACGGCTAGGTTTTTGTTTGTGTGTGCTTTAAGTGTCTGAGGCCAGATCCGAACTCAGGTCCTTCTGACTCCAGGGCTGACGCTCTATTCCCTGTGCCACCTAGCCACCCCAAAATGTTTAAATTTTTGTTTTCAATTTTAAATGTTTTCAATTTTTTAAAAACTTAAATTAAAGTTTTCATGGTAACAAGTCTAGGCTTCTTTGTTATGCAGAAGAGAAAGTTGAGAAGGACTTGATTATAGGTTTGAAGTACATGGTAGTGAATGGTATGAGAGCCATCAAACCGCCATTATTTACACTGATACTTTGAAGGATCCATGATCTCATTGGTGTGGATAATTCCTTCACTAATGAAACAGTTACCACGATGATTGAAACTACAAAAGCAGCTAGCTTTTCTAGCCTGTTCTTTGCCAGACAGTGTGGTATGTATTTTGCAAATATTGTCTAATTTGATCCTTACAATTACCCTGAAAAAGTAAATGATATTATTATGCCCATTTTACAGATGAAGAGACTGAGGCAAACAGAAGTATGTGACTTGCATAAAGTGACACACCCTAGCTGCATTTGAACTGTTAGGTCTTTCTGACTCCAGGCTTAATATTCTATCTACTATACCATCTAGCTGATTCTTAGCATAGATCACAACATATGCATATCTTCTCATACTATGTCATTCTTTTCCTTGCCTTTTCATGAATCCTCCACAGAGACTTGATCCAAAATGTTAGAGGTCTTCTTCAGTTTTTTTCAAGTTTTCAGAGATACTAGGAAAGCATGCTGGCTTAATATATGGTATCCCTTGTTTTTGATACATGATCAGTCCAGCTCATTTTTTTTCAGTTATGCATGTGATAATGTCTTTTACGTCAGTTTTCTTAAACCCACTTACATTCACCATGGATCTTTCCATTGCCATTTTGTTTACTTGCAATTTTGATTTTTTTTTTTGGGGGGGGAGGCAAGGCAGTTGGGGTTAAGTGACTTGCCCAAGGTCATGCAGCTAGTAAGTATGTCAAGCATCTGCAACCATATTTGAACTCAGGTCCTCCTGACTTTACAGCCAGTGACCTATTCACTGTGCCCCCTAGCTGCCCTCAATTTTGATTCTCTAGAAAGAATATGTCATTCCGTGATTCTGCCATACAACAGAATTTGTAGCCAATACAAACTGGCTGGAAAAAAACCTTTTGGTCATTCTAAATTCTTTGTTCTTGCCCAGAGGATCATAGACCAAAATGATCTCTGTGGCTGTATCTATAATAGATATTTTGCATGATCTTCATATATCCATGGAAGAGACCTTGGTCAGGGACATCCCTCAAGCTTGTACTTTTTTTTACCAAGCCAAATTATTTTTTTTCTAATTAAGAAATAATAAACAAAATGGAATTTCATATTTGTAGACTTCTTTCAGTCACATGCTTATATTTGTTCTTCAGAGAACCATTTGTGAAAATCTCGTTTCCTTTTTACATTTTCATCAGGGATACAGTCAGATGAACCTTAAGTCATCCTCACATATATTTTATAGGGATAGGACCCAAACTGTGCTTTTTTAAATAGGGAACCCCGATAAGGAAATTCTCTCTGTCAATGTAGGCTGAAATCTCTGCAACTCATAGTCTTAGAAAGTTGCCTAGAGTAATGAGAAGTTGTGATTTGCCCATGGTCACACAGTCAGTAGTAGGTGTCAAAGGGAGAACTAGAATTCAGGTCTTCCTGAATACTATAATGCCTGTATTTTATAGCGATGAAAAAGTAGCTGGGTTTTTTTTTTAAATGAACAGAGTAGGAGAAAATGTAGTTACATTGTAGCAGGAGGAGTTTGTGTTATATTTTCTGACTCTTAAGAGATGAGGAACTCTGGAACACTGAAAATTAAAGTCTCATTAACTGCAGATTTCTAACAGAACAGATATGATATGAGACAGCCTGGTCCATACAGGCTCAATCATTCCTTGTGATTAGGCTTTGGTAATGAGCTATTTGATTAGTTAGGGAGCATTGGAGGATGGTGTAACTGGGGATATAGTTTTGACTTTCCTTATAGCATTCTGGGCAACTGAGGAAGCTTTTTTGTTAATGATAACTTTGATTTCTCCTTTGTGTGGTGTGATAGAAAGACCACTGATCTGAGGGCAATGAGATCATGGAGAAGATGGGACTAACATCCTTTGGTTTCTTAGTGAATTTAGATAAATCAGTTAGCCACTCTGAATATCAATTTCTTCATCTCTAATATAAATAGCTTTACATTAATAATAAAGGATGGGGGCAGCTAACTGGCATAGTGAATAGAGCACTGATCTCGAGTCAGGAAGACCTGAGTTCAAATTTGATCTCAGTCACTTGACACACTTACTAGCCATATGACTTGGACATGTAACTTAACCCCAAATGCCTTGCCTTCCCCCCTCCAAAAAAACCAACTCCCCCCTGCAAAACCAAAGTTATTGTTATTGAATAATAAAGGAAGTACCTTTTTCATGGGACAGTTATGAGGAAAAAATGAGGTAACAAATATATCAGTTTTGAAAACAAAATTGAAAAAATATGTACCTGCTATTTATTTTGTGGTATTTCCATTTTAACATTTAATGCCTAATATGTATAAAGCACCATGCCAGGTGCTGAGAGTTAAGGGCCAAAAATGAAATGGTCTCTACTCTGAAAGAATTTCTTTTTCAATAGGGGCAGAGTATAATATATCCACAAATAAGTATGGTAAGGACAGAGCACTGACTATGTCAGGATCGATGAAGTCTTCACAAACAACTGGCTACCTGCCCTAAGCTGAGAAGGCATTGGGACTGCATAGGGAATTAATTCATGGATTTGGGAGATGACATATCAAGGTGAGGCAATGGCTAGCAGCTTAGTCTGGCTGAATACAGAGTTTGTGAATGGGAGTATAATGCATTAAGACTGTAAAGAGAAATAGGAGACAGATTGTGGTAGCCTTTAAATGCAGGCCGAGGAGTTTATATTTTACCTTTTAGACAATGAAGTGCCACTAAATTTTTTGAAGGGAATTTGCATCGTCAAAACTGTGCTTCAGGAAGATCTTTTTGGTAGCTCTGGGAAGGATGAATTAGGGAGGTGAGAGCCTGAGCTAGGGTACTGGTTGTGTGAGGAAAGAAGAAAGGGACAGATATGAGAGAGGTTGATGAAGTAGAATTAATAAGACTTAGCAACTACTTTGATATGGGCAGTGAGGGAGAGGGGAGAATTCAAGTTGACTCCTAGCCTATGAGCCTGGGTAACTAGTAGCTCCTAGAAGAAGAGGGTAGTTTGGAGGGGACATAGGGGAAAATGCCGAGTTCCATTTTGGACATGTTGAGTTTGAGCTGTTTAGGGGGCATCCAAGAGGTAATATCTATCAGGCAACTGACAATTCATAACTGGAATTAGAGAGATTCAGACTAGATCTATAAATATGTCATCTGTATGTGGGAGATACTGGAACTCATGGAAACTGATGAAAGCATATAGAAATATAAAGATGGGGTTTGAGAATGGAACCCAGAGAAAATCTTGCTTTAAGGGAAAGAAATGCATCCAGCAAAGGATAAAGGGATACTGAGAATCAGAGTCAAAGAATTAGTACTAGAAGGGGCATTAGAGTCATCTAGTTCAAGCTTCTCATCTTATTGATGAGGAAACTGAGGTTCAAAGAAGTTTAGGAATTTGCCCAGAAAGAGAGAGAGAGAGAGATCAGACAGATAGGAGAACCAGGAGAAAGTATTGTCATGGAAACCAAAAGAGAAAGGTTGGCCAGTGGAAAGGATGGGTGGTCAACAGCACCAAATGCTGCAGACATCAAGAAAAATAAGAACTTATAAGACCTTTGTTCTCAGTGTTTAAGAAGTCATTGGTAACCTGGGATAGAACAGATTGCAAGAGTTTGAGAAGTGAGTAGGTGAGGAAGTAAATAGGCAGCAAGTTTAAGTGATTCTTTGAAGAAATGTATCCGTGTAAGCAAGGAGAGATATAAGATAATAGATAGTTAAGGGGATAGCAGAGTCATGTGAGCATTAGTCAAAGATGGAACTGGCTGGAGTGCATTTTTAAACAACAGGAAAAGAGCCAATAGATAGGAAAATATTAATTAAAGGTGAAAGAAGAAGAAGAAAGATAGATGAACAATTGGGGGTACCAATAGGTGGTTGACTTTGGTGAGGGGCACAACCTTTTCATCACAGACTGAAGTAAAGGAAGACAGGATGAGGGAAGATGAGTTAGGATTTTGAAATAAAGAAGAGGGCACTCCCAGGATGATGATGATGGTAACTTGTGAAAGGTTCCATTTCGGTTTTCTCACCTCACCAATAATATCACATCAAAGTTCCCCTAACCCTAATAAAAAATCACTCAGAATCATCTTTTCTCTGTCAATCCTTTCATGACCAAAAAGTTTCATTTTCACATTTTAAAGAGGACATTTTTCTTTACCTGATTCTTCTCAATACAAAACCCTTCAGAAGTCAAATAAATCGCTTCAACTTTCTGGAGAGTTTTGTTGACTCCAGCTGTGATAGTTGGTTTTCTTGAGAATGCAAGGTGAGCCTGGTGTCTGTGTGCCTCTTTGGTATCTCTCTGATCAGCTGATCTTATATTTTGCCTCCTGTTGTGATGTTTGGCTGTTGATTGTTCAGAGAATTTCACTGTTGGCTTACATAAGATGAGGAGATAACTTGGAACTGAGCTAAATTTCTTATTTAGTCAAACGGCATGTTTGGAGAGGAGGGGTAAAGTAGGAAAGAACTGATTTCAACTCTTAATTTAAATGGATTTTCATAGTAAAGTATTTTTTCCCTAGAGCTTCTCCAGGGCATGAGGAAAAGGGACTCTGCTCTTCATAAAATAAATCAAATGCAGCTATTCTGTAGGAAATGATTCTGCCAAGGAGACACATTAATACAAAACTAGTTTCTTCTGCAATGAATTTCATCAGGTTTTTCCCATAGTAATAGAAAACTTTTTTTGTGTTTACTTTAAATGGAAAAAGCCCCCATTTATGAAGACACTTTTCATTATCATGGATATGTATTAGAAATAATAATAATAATTATTATTCAGATGCTCAAATGCTTCTTCACAAGGACTTGTAAAAATTGATGTATTTCACTAATTAGGGTCATTTGAATTTAATTACTTTAATTTGGAATCTGAGTGTATTTTTAAAATTGAATCTGAGTTTTTTTTCAATGAACAAAAATCTCTTTTCTCTCTGTCACTTATATAATGGATATTGATCCCAGTCTCAGGGAGATGTGGATTCAAATCATGTCTACCTCTGAGGCTTTAGGTTCCTGGGCAGGTCACTTGAACTCTTAGTGCCCTCACATATCTCTAAGACTATGAGGTAAAAAACAGTTGCTGAGCTGCATTGGCAGAGAAAGTTTCCTCCCCACAAGGTTAAAGCTAATCTATCAAAAGATAAACATCAAATACCTTGTGCTTACTGAATCCAGGACTTGAACCATTAGGCTTAGTTGTTAAGGCTAGGAAAAGTATACCTAAGTATTTAAAGGAATACTATCATGTAGAAATGGGATTATTTTTGTGTGGCTCAAAATGTTAGAAGGGACAATCCTTTGAAGATACAGGAGGGTAGATTTTGGCTCACAGTAAGGATGTTTCCTAACAGATATATCATGAAATGCTATGGGTGGTTACCTCAAGAGGTAATGAGGTATTAAGATCTCCATCACTTGAGGAGTTCAAATCAAGGCTGGTCATTGGTCTTTGGTCAGGGATGTTGAATCTGGTAGGACAGTGGTCTTTCAACTTTTTTTGTAGTGGCAGAAACCTTTACTTTTTAAAAAGTTTGGAACAATTCTTTAATAAATTATATTTAAATTATTGTAAAATAACATCTATTAATGCTTCTAACTTGTATAAAGTTCTACCCTGAATCTTTTTATTTTTTATAAAAACAAACAAATCTAAAAATACACCTGGATACCACTGAAACACTCCCTCTCTCTCTTTCTACTTAGAAAGACTAGCAACTGAATCCATGTCACATATTACCGGGCATGTTCAATGCTTGATTCTAGACAAGTAAGAATCTTGGATTTCAGTAATCATCCTCTACAAGAATTGAACTGATATATTGCTTGTGACTGACACATGAACAGCAAAGTGGATGACA
>WOXC01008868.1:0-34332 GCA_011680675.1 Gymnobelideus leadbeateri | reverse complement strand
TCTCCACAACACATATATACTGGATAAGAAAGAAGCTATGAGTAAACTATTAGTACTTATCGTTGTTATAGAGAAAGATAGCATTTCTATAGTGCTTTTAAGGTTGGCAAAACTTTTTATAAATATTATAAAATATTTTATAAATGTCACACATTTATAATATATTATATTAGCATATAATATATTAATATGTAACATATTAATATATTATATTATATTGTATTGTTATAAATATTATCAAAAATGCCTCAGTCCAATCATAATCTATCTTTCTATTTTGGCCTTATAACTCTCAAGTCGAACGTTCATCCTCAGACTTATCTCCAGTCCTAACCACTTCCCTGGCCTTACTTTACCACCACCCCCAAGCCCACCCCTCTCCACCAATCTTGATTCTGTGTTTGAATATTTCAATTATGCACTGTCCTAGGATGTCTTCTCTGTCCTATTAAGGCTCATGCCTTGACAACCCAACTCTACATTACTTCAATCTGCCTTCCTTGCTCTTACTCTTATGCTGCTAAATATGGTTGAAGAAAATCTCATAGCCACAGCAGTGCATCCACTGTAAATTTATGTTCTTGAACTGGATCCTCTATCCTGTTATTTTCACTCTCCACAGCATCAAGTGCACACCTTCTCTTATCTCCTGAATTCTATTATATCCTCTCCATTCTCCACTGCCCATTCCTTTTCTACCTCTGCTTGAAGAACTTCAATGAGAGAGATCACTTTACCTCCCAGAGCAGGCCATTCTAACTATGGTTAGCTTTAATTGTTGAGAAATGTTACCTGGTGTCAGGCACAAGCCTGTTTCTTTGTAACTTCACCCAACTGCTCCTGGTTCTTCCCCACTTATTCTAGAAAAACAAGTCTAACCCTCTCCTTCCATATGACAGTCCTTGAAATACCTGAAGATATCTATCATGCTTCTCTAGTCTCTCACCTAAATCATATCTTCTCCAGGCTAAACAAGCCTAATTCTTTTAATCAACCCTAATATTACAAAAACTTGGGTTCCTTTACCATCTTGTTTATTTCCTTTGAATTGTTACCAACTTATGAATGTATAAACTAAACTGTGATGGTCAGAACTGATCATAATAAACTGACCACAGCAGAGTACGGTGGCACTGTCACTTCCTTCATTCCAGAAGTTATACCTCTCAATGGAAACAAATGTCACTTATAATTTCCAGGCCATTCTGCCTTTCTTTCACACATATTCTTCAATTCGCTCCCACTAAAACCATTTTGACTTTGTTCCTGGGCTCCTGTTCTCTCACAGGTCAGTTTTCGTTTTGTTATTACCAGAACTAGGCCCCCATATAAATTCCTGGACATTTCCAAAACATACTTCTGCACCTGTCTCCTTTCTCAGCTTTCATTTATGTGTTTCCTTTCCTAACTAAATTTTAAAGAATGTAAGCTCCTAGAGGGCAGGGGTTGTTTTGTTTGTATTGCATTCCCCATCTATAGCATGATGCTTGAAAATTCACTTGGAAAAAAAAAAAAACTTTATCATTCATTCATTCATTCATTAACTATTTTGACTGATACTTCATGCTATTCACTCACAATAAGGTTGGTGGGTAAGGAAATTCCCAGATCTTTTGCTAACTTCTGTCTAACCATAATTCTCCTATCTTGTCTTATGAACAGAATTGCTCTTGAATTTCATATTGGATTTAACTCAGTACTCAATATCTGGTAAGATAGATTTCCTATCTTGACTCTACAATCTAATATGCCACTATTTCTCCCAGCTTTTCTGTCATCTGTGAATTTCAGAAGGATGCCATTTATGCCTTTATTAATTAAAATGCTGAGTTTCATAGTCATAAATTGAAAGAGATGGCTGAAAAGAACAACAGGGTTTTCTTTCAGTAGAAATACTTAAAAATCCTAACATCCCCCAAGACATGATGGGAGAGGGAAGAACAAGCTAAAAGTTCCTAGCATGGATAATCCTCAGACTTTTATGAGAATTAAATTTCATGTTTATAAAAACTCTATACAATTGTATGCTATTCTCCTGCTTTCCAAGGGATTCCATGGGTTCTCAGAAATAGATGTGTTTTCTTACTCTCCAATAAATGTAGGTTGTGGGGTACATGGATATTTATACTTTTTAACATTCTTTCTAAATATAAAAAGAATTGTGAGTGATACCCATTTATCCCACAAGAAGAGAAGCTATGTGTACATTTGAGGTGCATTTGGCCCTAGGGTGAAAGAGAAATTATCAAAAGAAGGAAGGCATTCTGCTTTTTCCAAGGCATAGTTTTGAGTACAGAGATCCTCAAAAGTATTTTTTTTTAGTATTGCTAAGATTTTCTTGAAAATGATCTCACTTTAAAAGGAAGAATACAAGCTTTCAAAAAGTTTCTTTCATTCAGATTTTTTAAGCCAAGTCTTTCAGCCTAATTTACAAATGAATAATTTGAGGGTGTCATTTGCTGAAATAAAGAGATGGAATTTTGGGTGAAAATAGGGCTAGGTCATAGCTTAGAAAAGGCAGAGGTAAGCAGAAGAGAGAATCCATATTGCAAACGATGGTCTTCAGTGTCTGGGAACTGAGATAACCTATAGGAGTCAGAAAGGAGGAACTGAGAAGCAACTTAACCTTCATCCATACTTAATAGTCACTCTGAGTGACTTTAGAAGAGATGTACTGTACTACATTTCTTTGGCAAGCGTATGAACAACAGTGATCTCTTCCCTCTGTCTCTTATTATTGTTATTATTATTATTATCATTATTATTATTATTTTGCTTTTTGGAGGGGGGAAGGCAGGGCAACTGGCTTTAAGCGACTTTCCCAAGGTCACACAGTAAGTATTAAGTTTCTGAGGCCGGATTTGAACTTAGGTCCTCCTGACTCCAGGGCCAGTGCTCTATTCAACGCACCACCTACCTTCCTCCCCCTGCCCATGTGTCTTTAATGTGTAAAGTTGGGGTGATTGGATAAATCAGTCAGGTCACCCCACCCACTTTTAAGTAATTTGATTCTCAATCTCAATTACAGATTTTAGTTTCAATCATTCAAACAGGTTGTAAATTAATTTTTAAAAAATTCTTTGAATATTGCACAAGAAGAAGGATGTAGATAGTATGAAGAAGATGGTACTGACTTACTGATCTTCTAGAAATCATCAATCAAGTAGAGAAGGAGTTTGGGAATGAGTATGTCATTCAGCCAAAACCTCTGAAGGAATTCCCTGAGGAAAAAGTAGAGACCTCAGGTATTTTTTTCCCCTTTACTAGGTGTCCTCCTCTTCCCCCTTTACCCAGAGAACTTTTCAAGTTTTGAAGCTTTCCAAAGGATGTTGGACTGCTTATCTTCCCATAAGTGATTGAGTGCCATCCCTGATAAGTTAAAGACAGTGTTTTCTTTAAGAGCCAAGTACAGATTGGATTTATGTTTCCATCTAGCTCTTAGGAAACAAACTACGTATTACATACACCACAATTAAGAGGAATTCCTTAAACACCTCACAAATGGAAGAATATTTCCACCAGAAACTGCAAGTTACCTCTTTGGAACATGTATTCTCCAAACATGAGCTACTTTCTGTTTTATATTGACTTGTGGTAGAGCATGTCATAGATTTCAGGAATATAAAGTTGTGAGATATATATATATATATATTTCTGAAAGTTTCTTAAGAGAGACTAACTAAAATGCTATGTAACTAATGATTTAGAGGAGAGGACTGAAGAGTAAAAACTTAAGCTAATGACTTTAGGTAATTCCTCCCAATTTCTCAAAAATATCTTACAATCTGAAGGGAAAGATGTTGCCTTATTCTGGCACCTTAAAGAATGGAGTAGAGATGGGTATAAAAAACATCAGAGATTACATGGACTATAGCTGTATTCACTAATTTACTAATTAATGAATAGTATTCACTAATAACTAATATACTGTTATATTTTTGGTATTTTATGTTCTAGTGCTTATAAGGGGAACTTGTGCTTTCTTCCCCCCTTTTTGTAATGTAATGCCTATAGAAAAATATGGAATGCTTCACAAAAAAGTTAAACATTTTTACATTCCTAACTTCTATGTGAGGTCAACAAGCCAGAAAAGTGAAAGGCTAATGAATCTTTATTAGGCCTGTGATACTTGAGAGAGCCTCTGACATAGAGATTACAATAATACTTTTTAAAGTTTCTGATTCTTTTAGCTACACAACCCCCTTTTTATTTTCCATCCAAGTTGTTGAAAGAAAAGATTGAGATTAATCATCTAGTCAGTATTAAGTAACATCTACACCAAGAAACTAAGATGTATATATGTGGACAATGGTGTAGAGGCAGGAAGGAGGTGAAGAATTTTCTGTTTGTTTAAATATGAGAAGCTATGAACCAAAATCAGTATTACGCCCAGAATAAATAAACTTGTGATAAGATCTTTGGGAAAAGATTGGTAGCTTTATTCACTGACTCAAGCATTTTAGTCATTCTGCTTAAGTCAGTCAAAGAAGGAAATAATAGAAAAAATAATTTTGTTTTAGCTAATAGATTTTGTGAACATTCCCTCCCCCCCACGCACACATGTGGAAAGAGTGTAGCAACAAGCATGACCAGTCAAGGAGTTCTCATTCTCTAGAATGGGAACAGTACTGTTGTCTATTGATCTTTCATGAAACTTAGAAGTACTCTTAAAAAAGATTGATTTAAGGAATTGCAAGCACCTTTACAAGAAAAAGAATAGAAAAGGGATTTTTAAATCCAGATTTATATAAATGATAGAAAGCTACATTGTTCCATGTAAGGTAATGGGAAGAATTGCTTCCAAAGAAAAATAAGCACTTTTAACCTTTGCTATTTAGTTTTTCTGGATATCAATTATTTATAATTCATTGTCTTTCACAGAAGCCACTGAGAGTGCACTAATTAATTGCTTTTTAAAATTTTAATTCACAATGGATTTTTCATTTCTTTTCATAACCTCATGCTAATTTTCTACTTCAATGGATTTAAGAAAAAAACTATCATTTTCAATAGAGTTAAGAATTAATTTGACATTTTTCTCTTTACTAAGGTAGAAACACCCTTTCAAGACTTCTAAGCAATCAAACACAGATCATAAGAACAAAGGTCAGCTTCTTCCAATCTCTACTTAGCACTGTCTCTTACATTGATAGGATTTCCTAGCCCAGTTAAATATTTCAAATCTTTCTCATGCTATAGTTCACCATTTCTGTTATTAAAGAAGCTTACAAATTCTATTTTAAATTCTATTTCCTACCCTGAGGATTTATACAGTGAAGTCAATCATTGTGTAGGAGGGGAACAGACCCTTTGATTTCACAGCCCTTTGAGTATTCTCACAAACTCCAGGGGTCTTCCATCAAATCTAAGCAGCTGCTTGTATTATTGACAAAGGATTAAGTTATAAATTAACAACCAAAGTAAAGGTTCCTATGAAAATCTAAAGTAATTTAAAATTATTAGGAGATAAATATCACATGATAAAATTCTACACAGAATTGTCTTACCACACTTTTATAGCAATGTTCCTCCACCTTATAATTGCAGAATGTGGCCCTACTAAGCTGATTCACAATGAAGTATATCAGCACTCTAAATAGATTTTTTTTTTATTCATCTTTTTTCTTGGTGGAGGTTGGGTGGGTATAATGTATAGTATGAAAATGTCGAATTTCATTATCTCAGAAAGATATAATATAAACTCTTCCTTGGGCCTCTCTGCATGTGTTTCCTCAAGCTTTTAAGAAATATTATGAGTTATAGAATGTTAGTTAACAAGGTGTTTAGATCAGAATCCTTTGATTCCCAGGAGATGGATTTTGTGGTGGTGCTACTGGTCTTGGGAAAGTATGTAAATTGTCACAAGATGTGATCTGTTCAAACCGATGTGATTATTTTCTTGCCAAACTATTCATAATCAGCCTGGTATCTAAATGTTAATATTGTACTTATTATTAGATCTGTCTTAAAAATAAATCCATAGTACATTTTCTTCAATTAAATTCAATTAGCAACAACAAAATAAGCGACATATAGCAGTCACTGTGCAAAATATATCAGAAAGAAAAAAAAATAAAATAGTTCTGCACTCAAAGAACTCTCAAAAGAGAAAGTTAGGAGGAAATCTTTTGCTCTGAGTTACATGGTCAATGATAATTGTAACATCCAGTGCCCACAACACCCCATTTTAAGTCCTTAATCAATATATTTATTTCATTGCAGTTTGAGATCTTCCTACTATGTTTTATTTGTAATTATTTATTTTAACATTCCTTTTTTTTTTTAGTCCCAACCAACTTCTGCCCCCAATTTCGAAAACCCATGGAGAATGCAAGCAATATTTCAATTAAACGTAGAAATCATGAAAAACATTTTCATTTTACCATATTAAAAATAGAAAAACATGAAAATTATACTTCAATTTGCATTCAGAGTCTTTCAGTTCTCTCTGTAGAGGTGGATAGTATTTTTTCATCACAAGCACTTTAGAATTGTCTTTGATCACTGTATTGATGACCATGGTCAGGTCTTTAAGTTGATCATTGTTGCAACATTGCTGGTACTATGCACTATGATCCCCCAGTACTTCTCACTTCACTTTGCATTAATTCATATAGATCTTGTTATGCTTTTTTGAGCCCCCTTGTCATTTCTTATAGCATGATATTACTTCCTCACAATAATGTCACAGCTTGTTCAACCATTCCACAATTGATGAAACATTCATAGGAATGCTTTTTGCAACCATTTCTTTGCAACCACTAAAAAAAGAACTGCCATAAATATTTTTATATAGATAAGTCCTTTTCCTTCTTTAAATCTCTTTGGGATGTAAACCTTTAGTGATATTGCTGGGCTTTGTGAGCAATATAGAGACGTGCTGATGATTCGTGTGGGTACATTATATATTCTGCAACTTTACTTAAGTTGTTAATAATTTCAAATTGTTTTTTAGTTAATTCTCTAGGTATATAATTATATAGTATATATATATATATATATATATATAGTATATAGTTTATAATTATATCATCTGCACAGAAGGGTAGTTTTGTTTGTTTGTTGCCTATTCTAATTCCTTCAACTTCTTTTTCTTTTCTTGTTGTAGCTAATATTTGTATCACAATATTAAATAATAGTGGTGTTAATCCTTCCTTCATTCCTGATCTTATTGGGAAGGTTTCTATTTTGCCTCCAATATAGATAAAGTTTGCTTATGATTTTAGGTGCTTACTGCTTACCATTATAGTGGAAGTTTCATTCAGTCCTATATTCCTAAAGTATTTATGATAGTAATGGATGCTGTATTTTTCAAGAGCTTTTTCTGCATCTATTGAGATAATCATATAATTTATGTTGGTTTTGTTTTTGACAGAGTCAATTCTGCTGATAGTTTTTCTATTACTGAACCAAATCTGAATTCTTGGTATAAATCCCATAGTGCTTGATCCTTGAGATATATTGCTGCAATCTTTGTGTGGTATTGTATTTAATATTTTTCTATGAATATTTTTTAGATAAATTGTTCTATAGTTTTCTTTCTCTGCTTTGGCAATTCCTGGTTTAGATATCAGCATTCTGTTTGGGCCACAAAAGGAATCTGGTAGAACTCTTTCTGAGCCTATTTTTTTTTGCAAATAGTTTATAAAGTATTGAAATTATTCTTTAAATGTTTGCCAAAATTCACTTTTGAATTCATCTTGGCCTGAGGATTGGTTTTTGGGGAATTTATTGATGACTTGTTCATTTTTTTTTCAATGAAAAGTTTATTTAAGTATTCTCTTTCTTCTTCTGTCAGTCTTTGCAATTAATATTTTTGTAAACATTTTATACATTTCATTCAGATTGTCAGATTTATTGGCATGCAATTGCACAAAAAATACTTAATTATTGTTTTAATTCTATCTTCCCTGATGGTGAATTCACTGTTTTCATTTTTGATGTTTTATTATTATTTTTTTTTGTTAAATCAAATTAACCAGATGTTTATTTATTTTATAGTTCCCCCCCCCCATAAAAACAGCTTTTAGTTTGATTTATTAGTTTAATGGCCTTCTTACTTTCAGCTTTATTAGTCTCTCCTTTGGTTTTTAGGATTTCCTATTTGATAATTAATTGGTGATTTTTAATTTTTTTTTTCTGGCTCTTTTACTTGCATGCTCAATTTCTTGATCTGCTCTTTCTTTATCTTATTAATGTAAGCAAACAACAAGATAAAATTTCCCTTAGTACTGCTTTGACTGCATCACAAAAATTTTAATATGTTATCTCATTGTTGCCATTCCCTTTGAAGAAAGTATTTGTTTTTCTATGTTTTATTCTTTGACCCACTTATTCTTTAGCATGTGATCATTTATGTTGCAATTAAATTTTAATCTACATTTCCATGGCCATCTATTTAATGTAATTATCATTGCATTATGATCTGAAAGAAATGTGCTTAATATTTCTGTCTTTCAACATTTGAATGGGAGGTTATGACATTCTAATTCATGGTTGTGTGTGTGTCTGTGTGTGTGTATGTGCATGCACATGTGTGTGTGTGTGTGTGTGTGTGTGTGTAGGTGCCATGTACTGTTGAGAAAAAGGTATATTCCTTTTGATACCCATTCAGTTATCTCCAGAAGTCTATCATATCTAACTTTTCTAAAATACTATTCTCATCCTTAACTTCTTTTTTAATATTTTGTGTTTACATTTTTCTAGCACTGAGAGGGGAAAGCTGAGGTCCCCTGCTAGGATAGTTTAGCTTTCTATTTCCTCCTGGAACTCACTTAATCAATAATTCTTAAATTATCTCCCATAGATATATTTATCAGGTTAGTTGCTTTTCCAATGAAATATTTCATACTTTCTTCTTTTTTCATTCTTTTGACTTCATTTTATTGCTTTTTTAAAGCCTAATGGAGTCATTTGCTTCTACTTGGTCAATTTTAATTTTTAAGGAACTATTTTCCTCAGTGAGATTTTGTACATCTTTACCTACTCATCAATTTTGCTTTTCAAGGATTTCTTTTCTTCAGCAAATTTTTGTACCCCACTTTTCATGCATATTTTTTGTTTAGTGATTTTTGTGTCTTTTGTGTCATTAGACCAGCTCTTTTTTAAAGGTGTTATTTTCTTCAATATTT
Organism: Gymnobelideus leadbeateri; assembly: GCA_011680675.1. NCBI lineage: Eukaryota > Metazoa > Chordata > Mammalia > Diprotodontia > Petauridae > Gymnobelideus > Gymnobelideus leadbeateri. The sequence continues at coordinate 25,201 of WOXC01008868.1, read as the reverse complement.
TTGGTCTCTCTGTTATGCTGTTTGTTATGCTATTAATTCTCTTTTCTTGCATTAGTCTCATTTCCTTTAAATTTTCCCTCTACACCTCAGATTCTTTCTTTAACTTTTCTAGGTTTTCATGTTGATCTTCCCCAACAAGAATTTTTGTTTCATATTTTTGTATTTATTTTTATGTTGTTGTCTTCTGAGTTTAAATCTTGATCTTCCCTTTAACATGGGACCTTTTTATGGTCAAATTACATTATAATTTTGGCTTCCTCATTTTTCCAGTCTAATTTTTAGCTTTGAACTTCATGTTAATGTTATACTCTGCTCAGCTGGGATTCAGGAGGATCTTTCCCCATACTGTATCAGGAAAAAAAAAAGATCAGTGTTTGGAATGCAACTGACAGTATTTATTATCAGAATAAGAATATATTCCCTATTTGATGTCAGGGAAAAAAGAGTAAATAATTATATATATATATACACACACACACACACACACACACACACACACACACACACACACACATATATAATTCTGAAATGTCAATCTGACAAAACTATAAGATTTCTTATCTAAGGAGAGCAAATGAATGTTTCAAGAGTAGATGAGTACATCCTCTTTACCGTATCCTTGCAGAATTTGTTAATATTTTATATCTCCTTTAATAGAGTTTGGAGACTTTCTACTATTAGAAACCACGTGATTTTAGGATTAGTCTACCAAGATCTTACCAAAATAATTGTGGTTCCTTTTTCCCACCAGAGAATACTTGCATTGGGAGAAAATTCACATGTTTATGTTTTTTTTTTTTTAACAAAGGCTTTATTAACTTCTGGTTTACATCATTCATTTCCACAAGATCTTGAATAACAATTTTTATCCCCATTTTACCCCTATCCACCAACCCAGAATAGCAGTCCCACAATATATCCTCTCATCCAATCTGCTCTCTCCCATGTCTTCTCTCATACCCCCCTTTGCCCCCATTAGGGCAAAGTGAATCTCTGTGCCCCAATGCCTGCATATCTTATCTCCCAACTACATGCAAAATAGTATTAATAAAAGTATATACATATATATATATATCTGTGTGTGTGTGTGTGTGTATGTATATGTATATATGAAACATTTTATTTAAAACTTAGAATTCCAGATCCATTCTGTTTCTCCCTTGTCACCCACTCCCTCTGGGAAGATAAGCAATTCAGTATGTGTTGTACATGTATAGCTATGAAAACATTACCATAGTAGATATATTGTAAAAGACTGACTATATTTCCCTCCCACCCAACCCACCCCCCACCTGGTCCATTCCCTATTTTGATCCTGTCCCTCTTCAAAAGTGGGGACCTCCAACTTCCCCTCCCGCCAGAACACCCTCCCCTCCATCATCCCCCTCTCATCCCCCTTCCCCCTACTTTCCTGCAGGGTAAGATATCTAGTACGTATATAGTTCTCTCCCTGAGCCAAATTCAATGAGAATATGGTTTTGCCTTTTTGCCTTCCTGTTCTTCCCCTCCCCTGCAGCCACTTCCCCCTTGCTTCTTCTACATGAGATAGTTTACCCTACCCTGCCTCTCCCCATCTCCTCTTGCCACTTTCCTCCCTCACCTCATAATTTCACTCCTTAAGTATCATCCCTTCCCAACAAATTCAACATATGCCCTCTATCCATGTATAACTATAAACATATATACATACATTCACATATGTATTCAAATGACCATACACCCTTCCATTATTTTCATACTGCAAGAGGTTTCATCCATCACAGCTATTGTTTTTCCACACAGGAATGTAAACAGGTCAACTTTGATAAGTTCCTTTTGATTTGTTTTCCCTGATTACCTTAACAGGTGTCTCTTGCTTCTTGTGTCTAGATGTCAAATGTTCTATTCAGCTCTGTTTTTTTCCTCAAGAATGAGTGAAAGTCCTCTATTCCACTGAATGACCATATTTTCACTGAAAAAAAATACTCAGTTTTGCTGGGTAGGTGACCCCTGGTTTCAGTCCCAGCTCTTTTGCCCTCCGGAATATCATATTCCATTCCCTTCAATCCCTCAGTGTAGATTGTGATCCCACAATATTGAAATTGTTTCTTCCTGGCTGCTTGTAGTATTTTCTCCTTGATCTGGGAATTCTGGAACCTGGCTATAATATTCCTGGGAGTTTTCTTTTTGGGATCTTTTTTAGGAGGTGATGGGTGCATTCTGTCAACCTCTATTTTGCCCTTTGGGTCTAAAACATCAGGGCAATTTTACTTGAGAATTTCTTGAAGGGTGATTTCTAAGTTCTTTCTTTGATCATGGCTTTCAGGTAGTCCAATATTTTTTAATTTGTCTCTCCTGATCTATTTTCCAGGTCAGTGCTTTTTCCCTTGAGATATTTCTCATTTCCTTCTATTCTTTCATTTGTTTGAATCTGTTTAAGAGCATCTTCATTTATCATAAAGTCACTAGCTTCCATTTGCTCCAGTCTAACTCCGAAGGAGTGAATCTCCTCACTGAGCTTTTGAGATTCTTTTTCATCTGGCAAATTCAGCTTTTTAAAGCATTCTTCTCCTCATTGCCCTTTTGGGCCTACTTTGACAGTCTATTTTTTAGGGTGTTATTTTCCTCAGTCAGGCTGTTGACCCTCATTTCATACTTTTCCTGCATCCTTCTCATTTCTCTTCCCAATTTGTCCTCCACTTCTCTTATTTGATTTTTAAAGTCTTTCTTAAGGTCCTTTTTAGTCCTTAAGTCCCCCACTCATATTTTCCTTTGGGGCTTTTGGAGCAGGATTTCTAACCTCACAGTCCTCCTCCTGTTCCATGCTTCGATCCTTTTTGCCCCCAAAATGGGAGTCTAATGTTGCATTTTTGTTTAGTTTGTTTCCTTTGCCTTGGCATGTTGTCACTTAAGTACTTGACTTTTGGGCTTCTTGACACAGTAGAACTCTGCCACCAGACAGGGGAGCTTCTGTCCCAAAGCTGAGGTCTTCACAATTCCCGGTTCTGGCAAGCTGGATACCCACCCCACGACCTCCACCCCAGACCACAATCCAGATTGAGGGAGGTTAAAGCAAGTGTGATTAACCCCCAAAACTGATTGCTGTATCTCCCTACAGTTCGCAGGCCAGGAGCTGGAGCTGCCACTGAAACTACTAAATGGTGTGTCTCCTCAGTGGCTTCTAGCCCCTAGTGGAGGAAGCCAACGCGTTCCCCAAATATTGGTCCCAGTGTCCATGGGGAATTAACGTCTCACTTTGTCCTAGGCATGTCTGTGTTGATAATTCTGGAATCGCCACAGCTGCTGGTGTTCTGCTGTCCCTCCGGCCAGATGCTGGCCCGGCTGCCCTGGGGCTTAAACCTGTGCTCACTCGGATCTGGGCTCAGCTCTCCCATCGCTGGGCTGTTGGCTCCCAGAGCGCTGGGCTGGTCCTTCCTGCAGGGCTGTTGGGCTGTCTTCAGCAGGAGGTTAGCTTCTCTGTGTCATTCTGTGGGTGCTCCAGAAGTTGTTCAGAGTCCCCTTTTATATGCTTTGGAGGTGATCTGGGGGGGTAGCACCTTGGATGTGCTGTTTCTACTCCGCCATCTTGGCTCCACCGGGAGGCCAAGTAATTTTTGAAAATGATTTTCAATGTTCATTCAAATTTCACTCATTGTCATTATGTACAATAAAATCAGAGGAGAATTTTAAAATGTTGTTTCAAGGATTTAAAGATGAATTTCTTGATAGCAGAAGATGTTAATTGTGGACTGGATTATCACATTACTGATTTATCCAATTGAAGACTCTCCTGTCCTGTTTCTTAGTTTCTCAGGCTATGAGTTTAGGGCCTGATCTTGACTTTGAATACCTCTGGCTGGCTAGTTTATGGCTACGTCAGGGCAGTCAGTGAGGAATGTAGATGAGTAGGTGGGGGTGAGTCTGACCACTTCAGATTTCTGCCTCTATACCCCTGGGCTATAAGTAGGCTTATGTATGTAATGGAATATTATTGTGCTATAAGAAACGAGGAGGTGATGATTTAATAATTACTTGGAGAGACTTATACAAACTGATGCTGAGCGAGAAGAGTAGAATCAGAAGAAATTTGTATATAATCACAGACATGTCATATATGTGATGACAAACTATGACAGACTGGACTCTTTTCAGCAATGCAGTGATATAAGTCAATCCTGAAAGATTCAAGAAAGAGAGAAAATTGACATCCAGAGATATAGCTAGAAAGAACTGAGCCTGAATCCTGATGGAAGCAAACTAAATGATCTTTTTTCATTGTTTGGTTTTATTTCTTCTTTACCTTCCTTCATCCCACCTAGTACAATATGCCTTTGTAATTGGAATAATGTCTAATATGAATGTATTTGCATATACTGGACTATACAGGACTATATGCTGTTGTGGGGGGACAGGGAAAGAAGTAAAGGAAATTTGAAAATCAAGGAACTATGGAATTGAATATTGTTAACTGAAACTAAACTAATAAATTAATTAAAATAAAAACTCTCCTGTCACAAGATTTTAAAAAGACGATAGTTTAGATCTAACACTTTCCAACAGCATTGGGATCATTTTCTGCTTAGTTATTTTCAATTTTTGAAGTTTTATGTCCACCCTAGACTTTTAATAGCTGTAAAAGGAACCTAAAAGAGTATTTATTCACGTGTCATTCTAAACACAGTATGTGTATATTTATATATTTGCATACATATTATATGTGAAATCTCATGTACATATATAATCACATACGAAACCACATATGCATACATGTGTATATTTGTGTGTATGTATGTGATTGTAATTGGAGATGTGAGGGGATATAAATTAGCTATTCAGAAAACATTTTTTGATTTCCTATTAATTTCAAACGCTGTTAGCCTTTTTTAAAATTTTCAACAATTATCATATCCATTCTATACTATATTCTGTTTATATATAATGTGCAACTTTAAAATCTAATTGTTGTATCAGTCATCGAATACAGGCCATTCAATAAAAAAACTGTCAATATCAGTAGGGGACTCAATTCTCCTCTCTGCCTCCATGATGCTACTCCCCAAAAGTTTTTCTGCCTCTCTCTGCTTGGGCCTTCTCTCTTCTTGCGCCTTTCTCTAAACCCACAGCTCCAGCTTCTTCCCATTCAGCCCTTTCTCTTCATATCAAGAAATCCAGAGGGGGCGGAGCCAAGATGGCAGAAAGGAAGCAGTAACCTTGCTGAGCTCCTCTGTCGCTAAGTCCAAAAGGGTAAATCTGAGCGGATTCCGGAGTGATGGAGCCCAGTGGAAGACAGAGTGTGGCAGAATCCAGCCCAGGAGATTGCCCAGAGTGTCCGCACAGGTCAAGCGCAGAGCGTGTGGGGTCTGCACAGCTCAGACCTAAGAGCAGGCAAGCAGACTACACCAGAGAGTGAAAAAGCCCCAGCCTGCAGACTTACCAAGGACGAATCGCAGTCATCTCACAGATGGAACGGATCATTGGAGCCAGGTAGGAGAGTTGGGCCCCCAGTGGAGAGAGTGGCTTCTCAGGCTGCATTCAGCCCCCGGCCTGGAAGTTTAGAAACTGCCTGCCTGTATAATACAGGGGCTGGAATGGCAAAGTAAATTCTAGCTGCTCTGATCCTCCCATCCCTCCTTCATGAAGCAGAAAACCCAAAGATAAATCTCCCACCCAGATTGAAATCCCAAGTTAATGGAAATAGCCTCAGGCTTGAGAATCTCCAATGAAGGGGTGTAACTGAGACAGCCAAGAATCTGAAGAGAAGAGAGGGAGGGGACCCAACAAGCCCCACCTCACCTCACCAACAGAAGCCTACTTATAGCCCAGGGGTATAGAGGCAGAAAACTGAAGTGGTCAGACTCATCCCCACCTACACATCTACATTCCTCACTGACTTCCCTGACTTAGCCATAAACTAGCCACCCAGAGGTATTCAAAGTCAAGGATCAGGCCCCAAACTCATAGCCTGAGACACTAAGAAACAGGAAGTCACAATGGGAAGGAAGGAAGCTGAAAAGGAGAAGGGGAAGGCAAGAAAGTCTATTTGAGCATACTATGCAGGGCAAGAACAACAAAACACACAGGACAATATAGACTCTCTGCCCACACCAGAGACCACAGAAGGAAACATGATCTGGTCTCAAGCCCAAATAGCATTCCTGGAGAAGCTTAAGAAAAATTTTAAAGACCAAATCAGGGAGGCAATGACCAACTTGGAAAAAGAAAATACCTCCCTAAAAAAGGAACTTCAAAAACTCACTGAAGACCATAATTCACTAAAAATTAGATACAATCAAACTGAAACTCAGAACTCTATGATGCAGCAGGAGTCAATCGAAAAAAACAAGATGATTGAAAAATTGCAAGAAAATGTAAAATATCTCACTGGAAAAATAACTGACCTAGAGAACAGATCCAGGAGAGACAACCTAAGAATTATTGGTCTACCAGAAAGCCATGATGAGAAAAGCAGTCTAGACAACATCCTCCAAGAGATTGTCAAAGAAAACTGTCCTGAGGTCCTGGAATCAGAAGATAAAATAGCTATTGATAGAATTCACCGGACTCCTCCTGAAAGAGATCCCAAACTGAAAACTCCAAGAAATATAGTAGCCAAATTCCAGAATTATAAGATTAAAGAAAAAATTCTACAAGCAGCCAAAAAGAAACAATTCAAATATCGAGGAACTACAGTTAGGATCACACAGGACCTAGCAGCTTCTACATTAAAAGAGCGGAGGGACTAGAATTTGATATTTCGTAGGGCAATAGAGCTAGGACTACAACCAAGGATTAACTACCCGGCAAAACTGAGCATAATCTTTCAGGCAAGGAGATGGGCGTTTAATGAAGTAAGGGACTTCCAGACTTTCCTAATGAAAAAGCCAGAGCTCAATGGAAAATTTGATCTCCAATTACAAGACTCCAGAAGAACATAAAAAGGTAAACAAGGGTAACATAGACTCGCACATGCAGAAGTGCACACACCCACACCCACAAACACAAGCTCATTACCTGGGATGCAACAAGAGCAAAATGATCACATCCCTATATGTGGAGCTGATAACTGTCAATATTTGAAATCTTTATGACTATCATGACCTGCAAAAGGGTTATACTTAGAGGGTGTGGGTATGAATGCACTAACATGGAGTCTAAAAAAAAAAGACTATTAAGGGGATCAATGGTACTGTAATGGGAAAAAGGAAAGGATGAGCTAGGAAAAGGTAAAATATGCCATCTGAAGAGGCATCAAAACACACTATAGAAGAAGGGAAAGTAAGAGGGAGAGGAACATCATTTAAACACCATTCTCACTGGTTCTGGTTCAAAGAAGGATCAAATTAATCAGTGAAGTTTAAGAATCTAACGTGAATAGACACGTAAATTCATTAAATAGAGGAATTGGAGGGAGGGAGAGGAGCACTGTTTGAAATTTACTCTCATTGGTTTGGAATCAAACAGGGAGTAATTTACTCTGATAAATATAAAAATTTGTTGTGTCCTATAGATAGTGGGAGTGTAAGGGGGGGTGAAAAGGAGGAGACTAAAGGGAAGGATTATAAGGGAGGGAAATAGTAGGAAGGGGAGAGGGTAGGTTAAGAAGGGGGGTCACTGGGTGGGAACACTGAGGGAGGGGGCAGTCAAAAGGGAAAACTTCAAGGAGGGGAAGGGAGAAGGAATAAACAAAAACATAAACAGGGGAGGGAATAGGATGGAAGGGAAGAGACAGATAGTCATCATTACTGTGAATGTGAATGGGATGAACTCTCCCATAAAACAGAGGCGGATAGCAGAATGGATTAAAAACCATAATCCTACAATATGCTGTCTTCAAGAAACACATTTGAAACAAAGGGATACCCACAGGGTAAAGGTAAAAGGTTGGAGTAAAATTTATTATGCCTCAGCTAAAGTAAAAAAAGCAGGGGTAGCAATACTTATCTCAGATAAAGCAAAAGCAAAAATAGATCTAATTAAAAGAGATAAGGAAGGAAACTATATCCTACTAAAAGGCACCATTGAGAATGAAGCAATATCACTACTTAATATATATGCACCAAGTGGTATAGCATCCAAATTCCTAGAGGAGAAGTTAAAGGAATTAGAGGAAGAAATAGATAGCAAAACTATACTAGTGGGGGACCTTAATCTCCCCCTCTCTGAACTCAATAAATCTAACCTCAAAATAAACAAGAAAGAAGTTAAGGAGGTGAATAGAATCTTAGAGAGACTAGATATGATGGATCTCTGGAGAAAACTGAATGGGGATAAAAAGGAATTTACTTTCTTCTCAGCAGTGCATGGTACATACTCAAAAATAGACCATGTACTAGGGCATAAAAACCTCACAATCCAGTGCAGAAAGGCAGAAATAGTAAGCGCATCATTCTCAGGTCATGATGCAATAAAAATTATATGCAATAAAGGGCCATGGAAAGATAGACTAAAAACTAATTGGAAACTAAACAATTTAATCCTAAAAAATTGGTGGGTCAAACAAGAAATTATAGAAACAATCAATAATTTCATTCAAGAGAATGATAATAATGAAACAACACACCAAAATTTGTGGGATGCACTAAAGGCAGTTCTCAGGGGAAGTTTTATATCCCTGAGTGCATACTTAATTAAAGCAGAGAGAAGGGAGGTCAATGAATTGGACATGCAATTGAAAAAGCTAGAAAAAGAACAAATTGAAAATCCCCAATTTAGTACTAAATTAGAAATACTGAAAACCAAAGGTGAGATTAATAAAATTGAAATTAAGAAAACCATTGAATTAATAAATAAAACTAAGAGCTGGTTTTATGAAAAAATCAACAAAATTGATAGACCCTTAGTCAATATGATAAAAAAAAAGAAAGAAGAAAACCAAATTATGAGTATCAAAAATAAAAAGGGTGAATCTACCTCCAATGAAGAGGAAATCAAAAAATAATGAGGAATTATTTTTCCCAATTGTATGCACATAAATATGACAATCTTAGTGAAATGGATGAATATTTACAAAATCACAAATTGCCCAGATTAATTGAAGAGGAAGTGAATTACCTAAATAACCCCATCTCAGAGAAAGAAATCAAACAAGCCATCAATGAACTCCCTAGGAAAAAATCTCCAGGGCCAGATGGGTTCACTAGTGAATTCTATCAAACATTTAAAGAACAATTGATTCCAATACTCTACAAACTATTTGGGAAAATTAGTGAAGAAGGAGTCCTACCAAACTCTTTCTATGACACAAATATGGTACTGATTCCTAAATCAGGAAGAGATAAAACAGAGAAAGAAAATTATAGACCAATCTCCCTCATGAATTTAGACGCAAAAATTCTAAATAAAATATTAGCCAAAAGACTCCAACAACTTATCACAAAAATAATACACCCTGATCAGGTAGGATTCATTCCAGGAATGCAAGGATGGTTTAATATTAGGAAAACCATCAATATAATTGAGCATATCAACAACAAAACTAGCAAAAACCACATGATCATCTCAATAGATGCAGAAAAGGCTTTTGACAAAGTACAACATCCATTCCTATTAAAAACACTAGAAAGTATAGGAATAAGTGGAGCTTTCCTTAAAATAGTTGCTAGCATCTATCTAAAACCATCAGCAAGTATTATATGCAATGGGGATAAACTAGAAGCCTTTCCAATAAGATAAGGAGTAAAACAAGGGTGTCCACTATCACCCCTCTTATTCAATCTGGTACTAGAAACGTTAGCAGTAGCAATTAGAGAAGAAAAAGAAATCAAAGGAATCAAATTAGGCAAAGAAGTGACCAAGATGTCACTCTTTGCAGATGATATGATGATATACTTAGAGAATCCTAGAGAATCAAGTAAAAAATTACTTGAGACAATAAATAAATTTGGCAAAGTTGCAGGATATAAAATAAACCCACATAAATCCTTAGAATTCCTATACATCTCTAATGAAACTCAACAGCAAGAGATAGAAAGAGAAATCCCATTTAAAGTCACTGTAGACATTATAAAATATTTGGGAATCTACTTACCAAAACAAACCCAGAATCTATATGATCACAACTACAAAACACTTCTCACACAAATAAAATCAGATCTAAATAGTTGGAAAAATATCAATTGCTCGTGGCTGGGTTGAGCTAATATAATAAAAATGACAATTTTACCCAAACTAAACTATATATTTAGTGCCATACCAATCAATTTACCAAAAAACTACTTTTTAGAGTTAGACAAAATAATAACAAAATTTATTTGGAAAAACAAACGGTCTAGAATATCAAGGGAATTAATGAAAAGAAATGCTAGGGAAGGTGGACTAGCTATGCCAGATCTTAATCTATATTACACAGCAGCAGTCATCAAGACTGCTTGGTACTGGCAGAGGTGTAGCGTAGTGGATCAATGGAATAGATTAGGTGCAGGAGACCCTGCAGTTAATGAATATAGCAATCTATTGTTCGATAAACCCAAAGACCCCAGTTTTTGGGATAAGAATGCACTATTTGACAAAAACTGCTGGGAAAACTGGAATACAGTATGGCAGAAACTGGGCATAAATCACTATCTAACACCATATACCAAAATCAAGTCTAAATGGGTGCATGATCTAGGTGTAAAGGATGATACTGTAAGCAATTTGGGAAAGCAAGGAATAGTTTACCTGACAGATCTGTGGAGAGGGGAAGATTTTAGGACCAAGCAAGAATTAGAGAGCATTATAAAATGCAAAATGGATAATTTTGATTACATTAAATTGAAAAGCTTCTGTACAAACAAAGCCAATGTAACCAAGATTAAGAGGGAGGTGGGAAATTGGGAAAGAATTTTTACAACTTGTGTCTCTGATAAAGGACTCATTTCTAAAATTTATAGAGAATTGAGCCAAATCTATATGAATACAAGTCATTCCCCAATTGATAAATGGTCAAAGGATATGAATAGGAAGTTTTCAGAGAAAGAAATTAAAGATATCTGTAAGCATATGAAGAAATGCTCTAAATCACTATTAATTAGAGAAATGCAAATCAAAACAACTCTGAGATACCACATCTCGCCAGTCAGATTGGCTAAGATGACAAAACAAGAAAGTGACAAATTCTGGAGAGGATGGGGGCAAATTGGAATGCTAATACATTGCTGGTGGAGTTGTGAACTTATCCAACCATTTTGGAGAGCAATCTGGAATTATGCCCAAAGGATTATAAATAATTTCATACCCTTTGACCCAGCCATACCACTTCTAGGGTTATATCCCAAAGAGATCATAGTAGTGGGAGGAAGAACCATATGTACAAAAATATTTTTAGCAGCCCTTTTTGTGGTTTCAAAGAATTGGAAACTAAAGGGGTGCCCATCAACTGGGGAATGGCTAAACAAGTTGTGGTATATGAATGTAATGGAATTTTATTGTGCTATAAGAAATGAGGAGGTGATGGATTTCATAATTACCTGGAGAGACTTATACAAACTGATGCTGAGCGAGAAGAGTAGAATCAGAAGAAATTTGTATACAATCACAGACATACCATATCTGTGATGACCAACTATGACAGACTGGACTCTTTTCAGCAATGCAGTGATATAAGTTAATCCCGAATGACTCAAGAAAGTGAGAAATTCGCCATCCAGAGATATAACTAGAAAGAACTGAGCCTGAATCCTGATGGAAGCAAACTAAATGATCTTGTTCTTCTCTTTGTTTGGTTTTACTTCTTCCTTACCATCTTTCATCCCACCTAGTACAATATGCCTTTGTAATTGGAATAATGTTTAATATGAATGCATTTGCAGACCCTATACTGTACTATATGCTGTCATGAGGGGAGGCGGGAGGGAAGTAAAGGAAATTTGAAAATCAAGGAACTATGGAATTGAATCTTGTTAACTGAAACTAAATAAATTAATTTAAAAAAAAAAAAAAGAAATCCACCCCACTAATGGGATTCACAAGCTCTGGGTTTTAACACAACCTGAAAACCAAGCCAATACAAGAAGATCTTTGAATTCCATTACCATTATAGAAGTCAAGGCATTTGGGGTTAAGTGACTTGCTGTAATAGTAATGAGATATGAAGATCTCTTTGTATTGGTAAGCTGACAGGTACTTAGCACCTAGTTTCAAATTAAGCCTCTGTTAAAGAAACAGAAGGTATGAATCCCTGTTGCTGACATAACAGAAAGGGGCTAAACAGGAAAAAGCCCAGCTGGGAAAATCAGAACTTCTTGGGATGAACATCTGAAGGCTTAGCTGCTACTGCTGGACTGGAACTTCTGTGGAGAAAGTGATTTTGATTTTGAGAATGAAGCTGCTGAAGACTTCCAGGGCCAGTCTGAGCTGCTAAGGCTTCTGAGGAATTCTGAGGGCCAGCCAGAGCTCCTGAGGCTGGTGAGGGTTTCTGAGGGCCAGCGGGAGCTACCAAAGACTAAGAAAGCATGACTGTGGTATTGGCATTCTGCACAAATGTTGTTGTGGCTTTGTTAATGTTTATGAATGCTCTTGTGGCTTTGTTAAGCTTTGTCTTCCCAAGAAGAGACTGTGAAGGATTTGAGATGGACTGGACACTGTGAGCTCCAATGGGGAGCAGGGACTGTATGGAGGGCTGGAGAAAGGGCTGGAAACTGTCTGCCTTTGAACTCAGGTTAGAAACGGCTAGGAGCTGTGACCTTACATGGAAGGAGACTTCTTACATGGAAGAAGAACCATTTAAGCTGAAAGCCTACCCACAGTCAAGATGAAAAGTCCTCTCTGTGGATACTGAGTAGTGATGAAATAGTGATTTAGTTGTGATCAAGGGGTGGATGGTCTGTGTATTTTCCACTACCCCTTAAAAGGGTACTGAGTAGTGACTGATGACTGAATGGTGTCTGATTTGTAACTTGGTGTGTACCAGGAGTAGAGGACTTTGACCTTTTGTACTTTATGATCGAATGATTGAGTTACTGATTGACTGAGTAAATGGTTGTGTTTTGTTCTAAACTATGTGATCACTTCAGTGAAAACTATGTGGCCCATTTAGTGATAAGTTCTTGAGTTGTGATATGGTGAATCTGTATTTTGATTTTCTGTGAATGTTTTGCTGTGATTTGTTATTGAATAGAGAGTTCACTATACTGTGTAATCAGATTTTTGAAAAGCTGTTCACAGCAGCAGTCCTCTGGAAAGCTGCACATGTTTGCTTTTACACTTGCCCAAGGTCACTTAGCTAACAAACATCAAGAGTTTGAAGTCAAATTTGAATTCAGGTCTTCCTGACTCTTAGACTGGTGCTCTATTCACTGAATCACCTACCTACCCCCAATACTTCATAAACAATGGAATTTGGAAACAATAAAAAGTTTCTGAACACACAATGACCAAAATTTAATTAAAAATAAAATACACAATGAATCTGAGGTGTTTTGGGCAGTACCTGTCCATGTGGTATTGTGCAACTTCGAATTCTGCTGAAACACAAAAGAAGGTGTTGTCAGTGGAAAAAGTTTGAGAAGCCCTCGTCTAGACATTTAATGCTTTGTCCCAGCTTTAATATTCTTTTTTCAAATTCCAAAGTTGCCACTTGCTCCTTCCCTAAAGATTTGATGGCAGCATTCGATGGTTTGGTGATGTCATCTTCTTGTGATGCTTTTTTCTCTGATCTTTATTTTATTTTATTTAAATTTTTTTGGAGGGGAAGGCACGGCAATTGGGGTAAGTTACTTGCCCAAGGTCACACAGCTAGTAAATGTGTCAAGTGTCTGAGGCCAGATTTGAACTCAAGTCCTTCTGATTCCAGGGCTAGTGCTCTATTCATTGCATTACCTAGCTGCACCTTCTCTGATCTTCAAACTGCTTTCCCCAATTACTTTTACTGGCAGCTGCTATCTGTTGATTTGCCTTTTCTGCTATCTTTCCATTTAATGGTTATATGATGGATTATAACTTAGAGAAATGGACAGGCCTATTTCAAGATTTTTTTTTTCTGTAAGTTGAACCCAAAGCCATATCCATCCACTAGTTTAGTCACCTTGAGGGTCAATTTTATTTTATTTTTAAATTGTTTCTGCCTCAGCAACCATCTTACCAGGTATAGTTGTTATTTGTGTTAGAGTGAGACTACTGTTTAATTCTCTCATCATGGTGCTAGCCACTATTATGGCCGTGCAGATTATCATGGAGTTTCACTCTACAAAGACTTGAATGGGGGGGATAAATATGGCAATCTTTGCCCAGTATTCTTTTGGCTTCACCTAAATGTGTGCTTTCTTTACTTTGGCTATCAGGTAACAACTGTTATGCTTTACTTTGAACTAGCTAGAAATCAATATATTTAATTTGCTCATCATATAAACAAATCTTGGCTTTCCCTTAAACTTAGGGTGCATATAATTATGCATCAGCTGAATAATTTTTAAAGTATTAACAAATTCTTTACTAAAATTCATCTGCTATTGTTTATTATGTTTTTGAAAGAACATTCTCCAGATCATTATGAAGCATAAAAAATGGTCAATATAAAGCATGGCAAGAAAAGTAAAAAAAAAATAGAATAATTTAAATATTTAGCATGCTAATTTTCAGGATTTTTTTTTTTTTATTTCAACAACAAAATCTGAATAATTTAATTTGAATCATCAAATACAAAAGGTAAAAAGGGTAATTACTATAAGGTCAACATGCTCAAATAGTACTCAATAGATTGAGATAAGGGCCATATAACAATTTAGACATCCTTTCTACCACTGTAAATTCAATTTAATATAATTCAAGAAAAATGTAGATGTTCCATTATTAGGCCATAGGGACAAAAAGACAAAAAAAAATAAAATCAGAGGAAAAATATCTCTGCATTTAAATGATTTATAGTCTATTAGTCCAAGGTCAGACGTATAGGTTTATAGGAGATATGCACATAATCCTTCACTTCTCCAATAAAAAGAGGAAACATATATTTCTTATCTTTTCTTTGTGACTAAACTTATTCAATATACTCAGCATTAAATTTGGTTTTAATGTCCTTTTTGTTTATATTGCTACTGTCATTGTATATATTGTTTAAGTCTACCTATTTCATTCTACATCATGTTTTTTTTTTCTGAATTCTTCATATTCATCATTCTTTATGTCACAATGGCATTTAATTTAATTTCATTCATATGTCGTAATCTTACCATTCTGAAATCAATGGGAACATATTTTATTCCTAATTTCTTGTATCACAAAAAAGTGTTAACAAAAATGATTCTTAGTAACTGGTATCTTGAGAAGATTCAGAATTCTCCTCTACTTCCTTCTTCCAAATTCCTGACCTTAAGCTCAGTTTTTCTTAAGAAGGACATCATTGATAATGAAATTCCATTGACCCTCATAATCATGGTTACACCCCACCCAAAGTTTGAAAAGAATTTAATCTAAAGTATAGAAGCCAATTTTGTTCTATTCAAGCTTGGGTGCAGACAGATTCTTTTGTCTAGTTTGCCTAGCTCAGGGAGTGGTCTGGTACAGTTAGGGGTTATCTGGTATGGAGATTTTTCTTTTTCCTGTTCAGAGGTGAAATGATGATGGAGTGACATCAACCCCTCTTAGAAGGATATATAAACTGAGCAGCTAGACCCCAAGAGTGAACTCAGTTGCAAATTGATGCTCCCATAGGTTTATCTACATGCCTGTCTGACCTGTGAGAAATGAGAAAAAAATACACATATAGTCAAATTCTGTTGTCTTTCTTAGACCACACTCTGGAGGTTGACATCATAGTTGGAGAAATTAGAATTTCTCAAAATGGAAAACAACTTGTAGATAAAGAAACACAAGTAAGTTTTTTCCATAGACCCAATAATTTTGAGAAATGCTTTATATTTCATAAGGTTATAGAAATAGTGTTTATATATTCTTTAAAGTAAATTCTTAATTAAAATTCTTAATATATATATATAATATATAATTATATATATATATATATATAAGTTTTCAGTATATAGTGATCTTTTTGTGTATTTGGGAAAAAAAGAGAAGAAGGAAGGGTAGTGGTCAAAATTACTCTTGTTCTTTTAATAAATTCCATTCTTTTTGATGAAAATCAGTTTTCTCTTCTGTGTGTTAGTTTATTGGGAAAACAATTTTAGAATAAGACAGGAAACTGGAGGCTTAAAAACAATTTCCTCAGGTTACATGAGTTTGATATTTATAAGGGTTCTTATTTCTACAGAGAAATTTAGAAAATTGCACATATATGTAACATGTTATGACATTTTTCTTCATTTAATGGTCTTGGGTTTTATTCACAAATAAGAAAACTGAAGCCTGTTGGTAGGAGGAATGTTATTGTAACTGCCCCCTCCCTAGAGACAATTTGATTCCAGTCACAACAAACACCTTGTCATTGTTCCATACTGGTTCCCACTGATTAAATCTGGATTCAGAATACTTAACTTGGGGTCCTTGGAAGGATTTCAAGATGTATGTGAACTTGAGGGGGAAGAGCCAAGATGGCAGAGGCAGGCAATTCCATGAACTCCTACCAAAACCACCTCCAATACCTGTAAAATATGACTCCAAACAAATTTTAGAGCTACAGAACCCACAAAGTGACAGAGAGAAACAAATCTACCACTGAAGACAGCCTGGCAGGCCAACAGGAAGGGTCTATTACACCAGACTGGGAACTGAGTACAGTCCCATGTGAGGTGCACCAGAGCCTGAGGAGGCCCTGAGCAGTGGCCCAGACTGGTTGGAACAGAATTTGGAAGAGTAAATCACCAGCTCCTAGGGTGGTTTCCACAAATATCAACCTATAAATATAAAAGAGAAAGTAAAAGGTCAGTGGGGAACTCTCTTTGAACTGGGTGAAAGAAGAGTGTGGTCCAACCCCTGCCCCCAGGGTGAGATATGGTGAAAGTTGGGCAGCTGCAGCTGTTGCTACAAAAAAATAAATAAAATAAAAAGGAAAAAATAGAAAAGGCTAAGAATCTCTCATCTAGATCAATTCTGAGTGAATAGATTTTGCTGCACAATTTGTTGTCCAGTCATTTCAGTCATATGTGACACTTTGTGACCTCATTTAGGGCTTTCTTGGCCCCCGTGCTTGCCATTTCCATATCTAGCTCATTTTACATATGAGGAAATTGGGGCAAAAAAAGTTTAAATGACTTGCCCTGAGTCTTTCACAGCTGGTAAGTGCCTGAAGTCATATTTGAACTCAGGAAGATGAACTCCATCTAGCTGTCCAATAAACATAGAGAATCTCAGAAGTAGAGTAAATTCTTCTTAATTATGTTGTACATCATTCCTTTTTTATTTATCACCTTTTCCCAATTCTGCAGAATTCTTGAATATTTGTATTTTAATACAGACTGCTTTCATGCTTGCACCCTTTTATATAGTGACTTTTGGTTTCTTTGATATTCTATCACACAAACCTTCCTTGTTACAGATGCCTGGTTTGCCTGGCACTTTTACTTGTGTTTGCCCTGCTGACAAGTCATGGGCTCCATCACTAGTCCTTCTGCTCATCAATATTTAATTCTTTGTACTTGTCACCCAAACACTCATACCTTATTCAAAGCTTCTATATTTTGGTTTCCAAAGTGCTGTGAGTTATTGGTTTGAAATATACTGAATAGTCAAGTAATGCAGTGTAGTATAGTTGCAACAATATTGTAAATGAAGGTGAGTCAACAATATGAGCTCTTAGATGGCTCTACAATTCATTATTTATTTATTTTTAGTTTTCAACATTCATTTCCATAAGATTTTGAGTTAACAAATTTTCTCCCCATCTCTCACATACCACCTACTCCAAGATAGCAAGCCTACTGAATACCCTTTCCCCCAATCTCTTCTCTCTTATATATTCCCCCATTACCCCCTAAATGTCTTGTAGGACAAGATGGATTTCTATACTCCAGGTCCTGTATATCTTATTTCACAGTTTCATATAAAAAACAATTTTTTAACATTTGTTTTTAAAACTTTGATTTTCAGATTCTTCCTCTTCTTCCCTCCTCACCAAACCCCACTTGGAAGACAAGCAATTCCATATAGGTTGTACATGTGTAGGTATGCAAAACATTTCCATAGTAGTTACATTGTGAAAGACTAAGTATATTTCCCTCCATCCTATGCCCTTCCACATTTATTCTGTTTTCTCCTTTGACCATATCCCTTTTCAAAAATGTTTGCTTCTAACTACTCTGTTCCCCAATATGTCCTACATTCTATCATCCCTTGTCTTATCCCCTTTCCCCTACTTTCCTACAGGGCAAGATACCCAACTAAGTGGTTATCCTTAAGCCAAATCCAGTGAGAATAAGGTTGACTCATTCCCTTTCACCTTTCTCCGCTTCCCCTCCATTGAAACAGTTTTCTCTTGTTTCTTTTAAGTGAGACAGTTTACCCTATTCTATCTCACCCTTTCTCCTTCTAATATATTTCTCTATCACCTATTAATGTTATTTTTAAAATATCATCCCTTCATATTCAAGTCATTCTGTGCACTCCTTATATGTACACACACACACACACACACACACACACACACACACACACACACACACACACATATATTCCCTTCATCTATCCTAATACTGAGAAAGGTCTCATGAGCTGCAATGATAATTTTTCCATGTAGGAATGTTAATAGTTCGACTTTAATAAGTTCTTTATGATTTATTTTTCCTGTTTACCTTCTCATGCTTCTCTTGATTCTTGTATTTGAAAGTCAAATTTTCTGTTCAGCTCTTCTCTTTTCATTAAGAATGCCCCTGAACTATTAGACTCAGTTTTGCTGGGTAGGTGATTCTTGGTTTTAATCCTAGCTCCTTTGACCTCCAGAGTATCATATTCTAATCCCTTAATGTAGAATGTATTCTATTGTATGTATTAATGTATTCAATCCCTTAATGTAGAAGCTTCCAGATCTTGTGTTATCCTGATTGTATTTCCACGATAATCAAATTGTTTCTTCCTGACGGCTTGTAATATTTTCTCCTTGACCTGGGAACTCTATAATGTTGGCTATAATATTCCTAGGAGTTTTCTTTTTGGGATATTTTTCAAGAGGCAATTAGTGAATTCTTTCCATTTCTATTTTGCCCACTGGTTCCTGAATATCAGGGCAATCTTCCTTGAGAATTTCTTGGAAGATGATGCATAGGCTATTTTTTTGACCATGTCTTTTAGGTAGTCCAATAATTTTAAAATTATCTCCCTGGGGCAGCCAGGTGGCGCAGTGAATAGAGTGCCGGCCCTGGAGTCAGAAGGACCTGAGTTCGGAGCCGGCCTCCGACACTTAATCCACACAAACAAAAACCTAGCCGTGTAACCTTGGGCAAGTTACTTAACCCCAATTGCCCTAAAGGGGTGGCTAGGTGGCGCAGTGAGTGAGAGCGCTGGCCTCGGAGTTGGGATGACCTGAGATCAGATCTGGCCTCAGAAAATGATCACCCACACACAAATAATGACTAGCCGTGTAACCTTGAGCAAGTTACTTAACCCCAATTGCTTAAAAAAAAAAAAAAAATATCTCTCCTGGATCTATTTTCCAGGTCAGTGGTTTTTCAGGGACATATTTCATATTGCCTTCTATTTTTTCATTAGTTAGTATCTGCTTTATGGTGCCTTGATTTCTCATAAAGTTATTAGCTTCCATTTGCTCCAATTTTGAAGTACTTTTTCTCTTCAGTGAGTTTTTGAAATTCCTTTTCCATCTGAACAATTCTGATTTTTAAGGAATTCTTCTCCTCATTGCCTTTTTGGGCCTCTTTTCCTATATGAGTTAGTCTATTTATTAAGGTGCTATTTTCTTCAGTAATTTTTTGGGTCTCTTTTTGCTGGCTGTTGAATCACGTTCCATGATTTTTTTATATCACTCTTATTTCTCTTCCCAATTTGTCCTCTACTTCTCTTATATAATTAATTTTTTTTCCTTTTGGAGGGCAATTGGGGTTGACTTGCCAAAGGTCACATGGCTAGTTTTTGTGTTGTGTCTGAGGGCAGATTTGAACTCAGGCCTTCCTGACTCCAGGGCCAGTGCTCTATTCACTGTGCCACCTAGCCACCCCCCCCCCCACCCCGGCTTATTTTATTTTCAAAATTCTTCATGAGCTCCTCCATGAACTGCAAGCAGTTTATATTTTTCTTAGAGGCTTTTGATGCAGGAGTTTTGACTTTGTTTTCTTCTGCTATTTTGATCATTTTGTCAGCAAAGAATTATTCTATAGTTTGATTCGCTTCCTCTCTTGCTTATCTTGCCAGTCAATTACCTGACTTTTGAAACCCTTGCCATGGTAGATCTCTGATTCCAGAGGGGAGAGTGCTGTTTCCCATATTTCTGGGGTTTGGCCTGGAACTCAGAAATTGGCCACATGGCAGCTGCAGTTGCTGCCATCTCCACCACCCTGGGACAGGGGGTGGGCCATGCTGTTTTCTCTTCCAGTTAAAGCAGAGTTCCCTACTGACCTTTTACTTTCTCTTTGGCTTTTGTGAGTTGAGAAGTCTGGCAACTGCCACAGCTGCTAGTGATTCACTCCCTGAAGTTTGCTCTGGCCTGTCTATGCTGCAGGTCTCAGCTGGTATAGCTCATTCCAGACTGCTCTGCTCCTAACATCATGAGATTGACCCTTTCTATTGGCCTTCCAGGTAGGAGATGTGTTTCTCTCTCTCACTTTGTTTTGTAGCTCTAAATTTTGTTTTAAGTTATTTTTTAACAGTTATTGGAAGTGATTGAAGTGGGAATTCAACAAGTTCCTGCTTTTACTCCATCATCTTGGCTCCACCCCCCTCCAAGCTTCAAGCACATATAAATTTTTTAAATTAAATTTTATCTTTATTTTTGGTTTACATCATTCATTTCCACAAGATTTTGAGTTACAAATTTTCTCCCCATCTTTCCTCTACCCACCACCCCAAAACAGTGACCCCAGTGTATACCACCTCCCCCAATATGCTATTTCCTATATACCCCCATCCCCTCTCTGACTTTTCAGTAGGGCAAGATGGATCTTTATACCCTGGTGCCTCTATATCTCACTTCCCTGTTGCATGTAAAAATATTATATATATATATATATATATATATATTTTAAAATTTTAAAAGAAGAAGGGAAAGAATCTAGAATTAAAGTTTAAAATCATATATATATATATATATATATATATATATATATATATATATATATTTATATATGATTTTAAAACTTTGAATAAATATATATATGATTTTAAAACTTTGAATATATATATATATGATTTAAAAACTTTGAATATATATATATATGATTTTAAAACTTTGAATATATATATATATATATGATTTTAAAACTTTGAATTCCGGATTCTTTCCCTTCTTCTCTCATCACCCACCCTTGCTGGGAAGATAGGCAATTCAATACAGGTTGTACACTTGTAGCTGTGCAAAACATTTCCATAGTGGATATATTGTGAAACACTGACTATATTTCCCTCCATCCTATCCCACCCCCTCCTTGTTCTGTTCTCTATGTTGACCCTGTCCCTTTTCAAAAGAAACACATATATTCTTATAAAAGATTATGAAACTTTTAAAAGTTTTTTTTTCACTCCTCCTTAAACATTCCTCCCCCTACTTTTTTTTTTTTTTTTTAAAGCAATTGGGGTTAAGTAACTTGCTCAAGGTTACACGGCTAGTCATTATTTATGCGTGGGTGCTCATTTTCTGAGGCCGGATCTGATCTCGGGTCATCCCAACTCCGAGGCAGGAGCTCTTACTCACTGCGCCACCTAGCCGCCCCTTTAGGGCAATTGGGGTTAAGTAACTTGCCCAAGGTTACACGGCTAGGCTTTTGTTTGTGTGGATTAAGTGTCGGAGGCCAGCTCCGAACTCAGGTCCTTCTGACTCCAGGGCCGGCACTCTGTTCATTGCGCCACCTAGCCTCCCTTCCCCTACTTTTTTTTAATGTTGAGGGCAGGAATAGAGTGATTTAAAAAAAAAAAAGTTTTTATTTTCTTTTCCCTAAGCTTTCTCCCCTCCCTGTCCTAATATTATAGTCAAGGGTGCCTCATTCTCCCAGTTACCCAAAATCTAGTGTTGTCCTCTACTCTTCACTCTCTCTTATCCACATATAAAATCTGTTGCCAAGTCCTATCAATTCTACCTTCTCAGTATCTCTGCTGCATTACTGTCACTTCTGTGCTCACCAGTGTAACAAATAATTGGGTCATTTACAATACAAAATGTTACATTTTCAAAGTACCACTTATACTCAGTGTTCTGTTGGCAAACAATTAAAAAATTGACTGACTAAAAACTGAGTAAAAAAAAATAAGCATGGCACACTTTCAAGTTTAATCTATATTACTAACATTTTCCTTCATCACTTTCTAAGTCTACAGTCAACAAAAGAACAAATCAAGGCATGATTTGTAGAATTTGCTGATTACCAAGGTGTTAATACTCAATATTTAAAATTTGCAAATATAAACTGTCTCCCACACACTCCTGCTATATTCTAGCAATGAACATCATAAAACTCCACGAATAATCACTTCACCCCTTCCAAAATTTCTTCTTAGGACCCCACATGGAATTTTTGTGGGTGATCATTGTACTTATGCCATCATTTACATTTTGAGTTGAAATCAGAGCTAACTAATAAATAGTCCTTCTTCAATCTCTTCATCAAAACATGACGGTGATCCCCCCTATGACCAACATCTTCTAAAACACGAAAGGACAAATCAATTGCTAACAATGACTTTAATCCCCCAAATCATTAGCTATGTGATAAAGTCTACTTCTACTTTCTTGATAGCATGCAACCTATATTAGAAACACCCCATGTTAATTACAATGAAACTTAGGATCATGCCTCAGGGTCTAAAGCATGTTTATCAATGTACAACTAAAATACAGATATTGTTCTCCCTAATCGTTATTTGCTGTAGTTCTAGACATCGTCATTCATGTCAAATGATATGTAACTTTATATAACTTGATCTCAAATTGTCCACTTTGTTCAGAATGAATAATTGCAGGAAGACCATATTTAGACAAATCACTTTTCCACAACATATTTTGCAACTGGAGAGTTATTTTGACACTGTTCCCAATATTTAATGAGTGCTTAATAAACGCTTTTTAACTGATTGAGTATAACTGCACACAATGGGCAAAATATTCTACAAATCAGGATGTTGCTTATGTTCTTCCTCCCTTTTTTAAAGGATAAAAATATAGACATATAGACACATATTCACATGCACAGCTACAAAATGGTAAATCCTTATTCAATAGTTTGATAAAAAGAAAATTAAATTATAAAAAAATCAATCAGTCAATAAGCATTTATTATAGTTCTAGTATTTAGCAGGCACTAGGATAAGCCCCAGTAATACAAAAAAAAAGCAAAACCAGTCCCTTTTCTCTAGGAGCCCACATTCTAAGGGAAGAGACAGAATGGAAATAGCTAGATATATGTAAGATAAATACAAAATCGGTGGAACATAACCTTGAGGAGGGCATTAATAGTGAGGAAGGGCTAGGAAAGACCTTCTGCAAGAAAGTAGGAATTGATGTGTTTTAAAGAGACTCTGGAAACATAAGATGTGAAAACACAAAGAGTTCCATGCTTCTTGACCAAGATGTGGGAGTCCACTTGTTACACAATGTTGCATTTACTAACAGAGTAGATCATTCTGTTGGTCCATTTTGCTTAACTCTTCTTTGTTACAATGAAAGATTCTATGTAGGGAGTAAGGGGAAGCAATAATTAGGAAATGATATAAAAACAAAAGGCAATAATTATATTTATACATATATTATATATACATACAAACATATGCATGTATATATGGCATATATACATATATGTTTGTGTAGATATATAATACACATGGAAATCTGCTATCTTAACCTATAATTTTGCTTTCAAAGAAATAATGCTGACAAGTCAAAACTTTGTCATTAAAAGAAAAGGATTTATTATTTCTAATATCTGCCATAAATAAACAAAGCAAATCAAAATATAACATAATATAATGTATGAAATTACCAAGTATTACTGTTAGAAAACATTTTAAAAAGTTCTGATTCCTGTCTAAAATCTTTCCCCTCCTCCATCTCATAACATCACCAAAATGATGAGTATCTGAATTATAATCTGGGCCATAGCACCAAGGATAAAGTAATTTTGATTTTCAAAGGGTGATAACTAAGTATTCTTTTTAGGAATAAGCTTATCCAACAGTCATCTGTCCACCTGCTATTTGTTCTTTCCATAATTATATAAAATGAACAAATATTGGCTAGTTTGGGGAAAGCAGCTTTGGAATTTCCAATGATATTTTATCTTTGTCTAAACCTCAATTCATTTAAATAGTATCTTTGGTATAATAGTAGTATTAAATAAAAAAAAATAGAAGT
Source organism: Gymnobelideus leadbeateri (assembly GCA_011680675.1). Taxonomy (NCBI): domain Eukaryota; kingdom Metazoa; phylum Chordata; class Mammalia; order Diprotodontia; family Petauridae; genus Gymnobelideus; species Gymnobelideus leadbeateri. The sequence continues at coordinate 849 of WOXC01008868.1, read as the reverse complement.
GGTGTTAACAGCAGGACATTATCTTTTATTGAGGGCAGGCAGCAGGGTTGCTGCTAATGAGACCATTATCCCCTTATCTTTGAAAGGTCAGTCTAAAGGGGTCTTTGGGATCTTCCCTAATCTTTTTTTTTAAACTAATGGGTGCACTGGCTGGATCTTGAATCATTCATGTCTATCATTCTTATCAGCTATTTTCTATTGTGACAGGATCTATCTTAAATCAAGGTATGTGTGATGCTTTCCAAACAAACAGGGTGGAAAACATAGCACAAATTTACCAGCACAGAAATTATATTACTGATAAGTAATGACAGAGTTAGAAAACCAAGAAACTGATTAGAAAGCATTAATTAAACACTAAGTATTTAGCAGGCACTACGATGAGCCCCAATAATACAAAGAAAGACAAAAACAGTCCCTTCTCTCTAGTTCTGAGTATACAAATACTAACACAAAAATAACCCTTCCAATAAAGAAGCCTATTCTACCTGGGTAACGCATAGGAAAGGAATAGTGAAATAGAATATGGGAGAGTAAACTGACGCCCAATTCAGGAACAATGACAGAGGTTATTTGACCATGGTCCATTGTTCTTGGGAAGAATCTGATTATAACCTGGCAAATGAAGTGTCCAAATACTGGACATTGAGGTCCTTTCTTGAGTTGAACTACTAAACATCCAGACTCTACTGGAGAAAGCACAACTCTCATAGACTGGCCACATCATTTGAATGCCTAAAATACTATTTTACAGAGAACTCACATGAGTCAAACATTCACATGTTTGTCAGAAGAAGTCATACAAGGACACTATCAAGGTCTCTCTGAAGAAATGTGGAATCACTTGTG